>CAKNYM010038526.1:0-17587 GCA_932195095.1 Andricus curvator | reverse complement strand
GTTCAAATTGAATGGAAGAAACATTTCAAGGGCACTTACACATGCCCAGGTGGAAATACACCACTCGCGCAGTACTGGCCCAGTACAGATTGCCGGAGTCCCAGTACTGGGCATCTGTATTAGCAAACCACTGGTGTACGAAAATGCCGGAGTTAATTTTAAAAATGATAAAAGATCATTCAATTGTTTCAAACATAGAAAAACCTTATGTTAAATGCGTTTTATTCGTGCTTATAGTAAGTGGAGATTTTATATTTACATCCCGGAAAATCGGGACATAACCAGGAATATTGTGGGCGAAAATTAGTAGACACCCTGCTTATATTAAGCTCCTTTAAATTGTATCTGTCGATTTATACGAAATTATTACAAAAAAAAAACTAGAAACAAATATGGAGAAATATAAATAAAAGAAAACGATGTCTTCATACATTTTCAGCAAAAATATCTACAATACATTCGAATGTCGTATACTCGTTGAGGGCGAAAGAACGAAAAACGTTGCTGGCTCTCTGGACAAAAGAAATGCCTGAGCCTTTTTTAATTGCGCCCCTCTGTACTGCTTCTATAATAATTTTTTCTGTTGTATTATCCGTATACATTATATTTTGACCCTATAGTATCGGTTACATGTTGTCTTTATCAAAAACATTAAAAATAAATTCTTCAGCTATTTGATGAATATAATATTATAAACATAGAAACCACAATGAGAATTACAAGTGACTTACACATTGATCTTGGAAGGCTGCCAAATTTGTTTGGGATTTTTTTCATGCTGATTGCAAGTTCCAAGTGATTGGAATATAAAAGATTTTTTATTGATTTCTTTGAAGGAGATATATTTTTGTTACCGCGACTGAGACTGAGAAACCTTTTTTTCACGTAGAGTAAAGCATTCTAAAAAAAGGAAAGAAAATTTTTTGCTTTTGTCAATATTTATCTAAATACAACAATTTTGAACTTCTTTTGTAAATAGAGAAATAAATTCTACATAAAAATATATTTGAGACAGGATTTTATTCGCATATGGATTGTTTCCTCACGTTTTGTGTTGTCCTGGATCCAATACGTAAACCGAGACCCAATATTACTTTTTCTTGCCAGTAAAGAGGTGATTGGATTTTCTCGTGAACGAGTTTGAAAACTTCGCGATTTTTACGTAAAATAGATTGAGATTTACATATATACGTTCGTGCGCGTGGCTGAAAAAGTCCAAAGAGAATAAAAGAGAAAATTACTACTGCTTTTATTGTGCGGAATATAATTAGCTAGCAGTAAATGCACACGCGCGAAGCGCGCGTTCACGTCCGTGGATTTTTATTTCCTAACATTAAAAATATAACAAATCTTTCAATCTATTTCAAAATCAATTTTTAATATTAAAATTTTTTCAAACGTTTGCAACAATAATTTCGAATCGAAAGCGCTTGAAATTAAAAACAAATATATTAAACGATTTTGCATTGAAAACGCGTTCCAACTCAAACAATTTCACAGAAAAAACTGAGGGTTCAGTCATGTTGCGGCTCAAGTAAAACTTGGGATCATTTAGAACTTAGGCTCTAAAGGAACTCTTATTAAGGGTTCCTTTTTAGTTCGTTGATATCCGATAGATGGCCATCGGCGGGTGCCGACGTTTTCAACTGCGCATGTGCCGAAAAGCGCGGGCCTATTTGAAATCAATAAATACTATGAATAGTCATACAGATAAATATTAACAAACGTTTTTTAATCTTTTTTAAAACAAATTAAATTGAATTATATGAATACCTAGCTTCTTAAAAGAATGTAATATTAACCTAATATTGCAAGTGTATATTATATAATTTTAAATAGTCCCGCGCTTCTTGTGCATGCGCAATGGAAAACATCGGATTTTCAACTTAACCTTCAAAACTGGCACATTTCATGTGCGATATCTTCCTTTCAAGAATGACTAATGTCTATGATTTTAGTTTCTTCATTAAATTTTTTCCAGTGCAATATTATTTAATTCGAATTATAAAGCAAAATGTGCATCATTAACTTGTAAAATCTTTGAAGTGATTCAAGGCAGAAGTGACAAAAAGGCTCTATTAGAACCATTTGAATCTATATTTTGGGTTCATTTAGAAACCATTTAACATTTTGGGTTCCTTTTCAGCAAGAGAGGTTCCTTTTTGTTGCAGCTCCTTTGGAAGCAAAAATTGGTTCTAATAGAAACCCCAGTTTTTTCTGTGTTAAGATTGAGTAACATTTTGAAAAAAGGACAAGATTTCGAATGGAATCAAAAGGAATGCAATTTGTATAATTTCTTGAATAGAAGCATTCAAAATTGAGTTATTTGAAATCATACGTTTTCGAAATTGAATTTTTTTAAATCATAACTTCTCAAAATTGAAATCGCTTAAAATTAAACAAAAAATGTATTGAACGATTTTGAATTGAAAACGTTCCGACTCAAACAATTTGAGATTAAAGTTTGGAAAAAGGAAAAGATTTCGAATGGAATCAAAAGGAATGGAATTTGTATCATTTCTTGAATAAAAGCATTTAAAATTGAGTAATCTGAAGTCAAAAGTTTTCGAAATTGAATTTTTTAAATCAGAACCTCTCAAAATTGAAAGCGCTTGAAATGAAAAATAAAAAAATATATATTGAATGATTCTGAATTTAAAACTTACCAAACCAAAAAATTTGAGATTATGTAAAACTTTTTAAAAATGACAATATTTCGAATGGAATCAAAATGAATTGAACTTGTATCATTTCTAAATAAAAGCGTTTAGAATTGAATAATTTGAAATTAAAAGTATTTTAAATTGTACATTTTTTGATCAGAACCTCTCAAAATTAAAAAATTTCAAACTAAATTTTTTTAGATTGGATAATTTCATTACAAGAAAGTTGAAATTGTATTATTTGTAATTAAAAGCTTTCAAAATTGAAAAACTTAGACATTTATATAATTTTTAATTCAAATTGATTAAAATTTGACAATTTGAAATTTAAAACTAAATTGAATGTTTGAAAGTCAAAGCGCCTGTAATTGTGAAAGGTTTATTTGTTATTACATTAAAAAATTATAATTTAATATTAAAATTGATTACATAAATTTTTCTAAGATCAAACATTAAAATATTCGTCATTTTCATCATTCAAAATGGAAAAATTTCAATTATAAACCTTTAAAATTGAATGATTCTGAAAAAAATTCAAAATGAAGTAATTTTAAGTGGGACGCATTGAAATAAAAACATTTCTACTACGGAACGTTGAAAATTAAACGAATCCGAAGTTCATTTAAAACTGAAAAATTATAATTAGTAAGAATTGTGATATTAAAACTTTTTTATGCTCAAACGCTTTAAAATTTATATTATTTTAAGTGAATTTAAATTGTTTAAAAATTAAAGATTTTTAAATTGTTGAATATACTTTTCAAAATTCAACTGTTTCTATTTCAATTTCAAAATTAAATGGTTTGAAAGGGAAAAGTGGAAAATTCAGCAACTCTAAAATTGTGACCATTCAAAGTTGAAGAACTTATTTTTAATTACTGAGGTATCAATTTTAGATAGTTCTATTGTTATCTCTTTTGGCTTTAAACAAAATTTTTAACTTTCTGATTTCAAATCGTTTAATTTTCAACACTTCATTCAGAATTATTATGCATTCTTCAAATCTTCCAATCAAATATTTTTTAATTTTATTGATTAATTTTTGTAAATTTTTGATTAAAATTCCGACAGTTTTTACATATCATATACATTACAAATTGAAAATTAAAAAAAAGGACAAAATAGGATCGCTATGAATCCAATTGTTGCAATTGCCCAATTTTAAGCCTTTCAATTCTAAATTGTTTTTTATGTTGAGTTTAAAATGTTCAATATTTTGGAACATTTTCAAATAAAAAATAATCCAATTTTCAATACTTGGTTCTGAAAATGTTCTCATTTTTAAGACTTGAATTCTACAAATTATTTTCTTAATTTTTCATTTGTCTTGCATTTATTCGGGAGCAATTTAATTGAAAATTGTTTAATTAGAAATCCTCTAAACAGAAAGTTGTGCAACTATCTATTCTTTCAATATTTGGTATTCTACGATTTCAAAAAATAAAATGAGCCGGAAAATTTTGTACGTTTAAAATTGAAACCAAACCATTCAGAATATTGAAATATAGAACTGAAAATTAAGGCTTTTATATGAAATTTGGCAATTTTGAAAGTTTTAATAGTGAAATTATCCGGACATTTTCAATATTTGAAATAAAAATTATTCTGCCATATTAGCAGTCAAAATCTCAATATAAATCTAAAATATTTTAGGGTGACCTCCAAAAGCAAAACTAAATTTCTGGTAATTTCCTGGTCATCAATCATTTTTCCAGGTCATTAATTATGCTTATGTTCAACGCAACGGGCATGAAGAACACTATATCGTAACTGTAGCGAAAGGTTAATATTTTTAAATTCATATTAAAATTAAATAAATCGTTGAAGAAGATATAGTATATGCTCAAAACGTACTGAATGCTTATTTTCACGGATAAATAGTAAAATGTCGATTTTTGAACCTAATTGTACTTAAAGAAAAAAACCTCAGCTTTTTTCTTTTAACAAAAAAAAAAGAAAAAAGAACCCTTAATAATTGCTCATAAAAACTATAATAATTATGAATTGAAATTATAGAAATTTTAAATATCATAAATATGATTATAGTAAGTATCTATCATATCATGTAATATCAAGTGATATGCAAAGCGATTGGGTAGATTTTTTTACTAAAAATGAATTTCTGTCCAAAAAAATCACTATCATTTTCACCATTCAAAATTGAAGAATTTGAAATATTGTGAAGCTTTAAAGTTTAATTATTCTAAAAACGTTAAAAATGATATGCTTACCAATTGGAAACTTTCCAAATTATTTATATCAAATATGCTTAAGAATGAAACAATTCCATACTGTGTTTAAAATTAAAGCATTTCTAAAATAGAACCTTGAACTTGAGTTGTTAAATAAGATTAATTTCCAAATTGTGCATCATGATTAAAAGAATTAATTAATTTTAATTCAAAATGCAAAATTAATAACTTGAAAATCAAGGGGAACAACTTAGAGAATTTTATAAGATGCCAAACTGGCAAAAAGCACAAAAAGCGAACGGAGACATATAGGAGCTTCAATGTGGACAGAATAAATGAATGGTATATTATTATATAATAAATAAAAATAATAATCGATACAGAAAGTATCGGCAAAACGATAAAATTAACTAAAAAAGAAACTTGCTGAAATATGAAGTTTAAAATACAAACATATTGTTTAAATTCTACTGTAGCGGCATTTCAAAGTTTGATTACATAAATAAAGTAAACAAATTATTATAATTTTGAGGACTGACATATTTATAGGTAAACCTTCATAACTTATGCTGAACCAGCCGATTTACAAAATTAAAATAGGTGTGTGAATATACCAATTGAGCGCATCATTTATACTGGAAAGCGTATTATCTCATTTCTATGAGTGCAGTTCCACCGAACGAGCTTAGGCGGCGTGGCGTCGCTTATACGAGAGTGGCGCGGCCTATCCAGCGGCTTGGAGGTGGAAGGGATACATAAGAGTGAGCGAGGTAGCATCGGCGGTCTTTCTTCAATCTCTGTATCCCCTCCACCTCTAAGCCACTGGATAGGCCGCGCTACTCACGTATAAGCGACACCACGCCGCCTAAGCTCGGTCGGTGGAACTGCACTCTATTTCGAACATAACGAGCGTAAGCGGCTTAAAAAGCAGGAAGGACCATTTTGCTCTTATTCCAAATGAAGTAATGAATTCCAAACTATAAGGGATTTGCAATGCTCGTTTGAGCAATTTATAACTAAAGTATAAGTGAATTGCTTCTCTGGAATTTCCAAAAAATTTTATTTGTGAAATCTGTTTTCTCATTCTCTCTGAGCCCCTTTGCCTCTGAGTCCTTCAGAATTGTTTGGAGAAGAGAGAAATATGAAATCTAAGATTTGACGAAAAAAAGGAAAATTGCAGGGCGCAAACATCGAAACGCTTGAGATTTTTGAAAGAACTGATTTTTTGATTAATTTATCTCACTTTTACGAAATGTGTAAATGCATCACATGTTTTATCAAGTTGGGACAGAAACTATAACAGTAAAGGAATTTTTAAGTTTGCGGATTGTAGAGTTTTCCACAACGAATTAATGTCGGAATTAATTTTGTAATTTTTTATATTTATGCAATCATGCCCGTGCAGAAATTTCAATCTGGCCCCGAGCGGGGCCAGACCGGGCCAGATCGGGCCCAGATAGGGAATCCCGATCGGGGCCAGATCGCGGATGAAACACACGCCCAGACCGGGGCCAGGTCAGAACTCCCGATCGGGAAACCCGATCGGTGCCCGATCGGTCTAATTATAAACCATTTGATCAATTTTGCGAATAAAGAGCGATTTATAAATTATAAAATATTATTTATTTAAAACCGAAATAACAAAGATTTAATTTAAGTAAACTGGAAACTAGTGCATGGTCCTCTCGTTTCGACGGCCACCCCAACTTTGGAATTTCCAATAATGTTTCCAATGTTGCTTAGAGCCTCCCCTTCCGTGATTTCAAATTTAGCATAAGTATTAGCTGAAAATATGTACAATGTATATATAATGGTATTATTTGGTTAAAAATTCATTTTTGAAGTTGAAAATTCGCCTTTTTAGTAGAAAATTTATCTTGTTGGTTGAAAATTTATTTCTTTGATTGAGAATTTCATTATTTTATTGTACATTCATTCATTTGGTTAAAACTTCGTCTTTTTGAAAAAAAAAAAATTTTGGTCAAAAAATCTTTTTGGTAAAAAATAATTTTACTCGTCCAAAATTCATTTTTTTTATTGAAAATTCATACCATGTAACTGAAAATTTGACTTTCATTCTTAGTTGAAAACTGTATTTAGTTGAAAGTTCAAGTATGTTTTTGACAATTCGTCTTTTTTGATAGTGAAATAAGTTTTTCCTAGACGAAATTTCATCTTTTTCTTTGAAAAATCAATTTTTTAAATGGAAATCATCAATTTTGTTGAAAATGCAATAGTTTTACTTAAGCAGACTGAATTTCTGCTTTACTTTCCTCTCAGTTGTAATATCATTAGATTTATTATTTTATTAGTAAAATGTTTCCATGTGTAAGATCTTTTACCCCCCCCCCCTCCTCATGAGAAACAATAAGATTTTATGACAAAATTAACCTTCGAATAATCAACATTTAGCTCAGTACACCTAAAAAAGACTCGTTTGAAATTTAATCTCTATTCTATCGTGGAAGAAGACAAACAATTTTATCTCTCAGCTTCTATGTAAATTGTTAGATGAGAAGAATCGAAAATGTTGATACTATTATGCTTGAATTTCATTTGATAAGAATCGTGATATTTATCAACAAAATTTAATCGATAAATTTCCAATTCACCCTAAAAAGCTGTACTCTCTTTTAATCATCGGTACAGTTTTTTCATTAAATTTGAAAAAATTCGATTTCAAGATATGAAGATAGTTTTAAAGAATATATTTTCATTATTTGAACAAAATTTTTTCCTAAATTGAAACGTAGTTTATGAAAAATTTAAACGGTTTATGAAAATTAGAAACATGGATTGTTTACTGTTTGTAAAGCTTTTATGGAAATTATTTTATTTGGGAAGTAGTGTAGTTATTCTTAATTATTCTCTTTATAAATTGAAAAATTTGATCAATTATATTAAATGAAAAATCAACGAATAGAAAATCGAATTATACTATTTTATTGGAAATTATTGTGTTTAATTGTAAAAATACATTTGTACAGAGAAAAAAATAAATTTTCAAACAAAAATATCATTCTTCTACCAAAAAAGATGCATTTTTTTGAATACATAAATTTTTAACTGAATAGTTGATTTTGTAACTAAAAAAGATAAGTAATCAATCAAAAATAAAATAGTTAAATGTTAAGTTAAAAAAATTATTCTCTAACAAAACAAAAAAAAACAGATTCTCAACAAAATGGTTGAATAGTCAACCCAAAAAATAAATTGACAACTAAAATAATGAATCTACAACAACAACAAAATGAATTGGTTACCGAATAGTTAAATTTTTTCACCAACAAGATGAATTTTAAATGAAGCAGTTACATTTTCAACTAAAAAAAGGTAAATTTCCAATCAAACTGTTGCATTTTTAACCCGAAATGATAAAAAACATAATAATTAATTTTTCAACCAAATAATTATAGTTTTAACCAGAAAAAGAAAGCGTGGAAAAGTACTTCCTCCTCTGTGGCCTTGAATTTGGCACGAGCTACATCTAAAAATACAATGAAATTTTCTTACATTTTCTTACCGAAATCTACGTTGGGATTTTGAATTCCGTTGACAACAACGGGAGCCTCATGATTCATTTAATTTTCGGGTTCATCAATATTTACATTTTCGTTTAAAATAGGATTCACCAATCTTTCTTCTTCTTCTTCGTCATCTGCATCATTTGCTGTTTAAGAACCTAAAATATTTCAATCCAAATTAATACTCTTCTTGCGTTATAAGCTGACTTTTACGAATTTGGTACAATTAGTGTACAAAAACTGAATACTAAAATGTGTTACATTTTAATTTAAATAACTTTCGTGCTTATTATTTTTTTAAACACTAATTTTCATACCTTTATATATATCTTTAGAATAAAAGTTTATGTTGTAATTAAGTTTGTAATTTTCATTTTGAGGTTCGATTTCACTGATTTACTTACTTTCACTCGACACGTCACGTGCATATGGCAATCCGGCTATCGTACGGTGCTTCCGAACCCGCAATGTGCTCTTCTTACACTTTGGCATAATTTTATTAAACTTAATTAATAGTTATTAAACATCAAAAGTTTACACTGAAATACAACTGTCAATAAAGTGAACAACCACTCTGATACAAAACACTCTGAAGTACCACTCTGATACAAAATTTAGCGTCATTAACGCCACTCTGTTTCCCTTAACATGCACTAGGTGGCGTTGCAAAACGGGCAACCCGGTATGGCACGACTCTGGGCCATGAAATTAGCCCTATCCGGGCCAGATCATGCCAGCCCAATCGGGGCTAGATTGGTAATAGGGAAAATATATGGCGAATTACGTGGCGTACTCGCCTTAGACATTTGCAAAATTGATAAGATATCATAAACGAGTAATAGTCGAATTTCACCGCACTATCAAAAAACAATAACCAGCACTATTTCTGTGAACGCATAGAGATGGCGTTTCAGTAGGAAATTGGTCTGGCCCGGTCTGGCCCAAGTATGGGCCACAGAGTTCTACCGATCAGGGCCAGATCGGGAATCCCGATCGGGGCCAGATCGGTATTACGTACGAAATCGGGTGATTTCTGCACGGGTGGTGGAACAATTGGATGATATATATATATACCATTAAACCATTTCCCTTTCAGGGTAGGCGTGACACTACCCGATTCGGGTAGTGTTTCTAGGTTTTTCTTGTAGTTATAAATAACTACAAGTGTGGTCACCCATCCAAGTACTAACCGCGTCCAACGCTGCTTAACTTCAGTGATCTGACGAGAACTGGGGTTTTCAGCGTGGTATGGCCGTTATAACGCTGTAAAAATGTTTATCTGCATTTTTTATATATTAGAGAAAGCGATTTAGGCTATCTGCTTTTTTTTAAATACGTTGATAATTAATTCTTAGATATTATAACTATATATGCATGATACAGTTTAGGTATGGATTCTCGAATTTAAACTGAAAGTTAAAAGTTTAAAAAGCAATTCAAATTTGAATATATCACGCAATGGCTAGCTTTCAGACTTCAATTTCAATTTGAAATATTTGAAGTTATTATTTCCGATTCACGATAATTTCAAGCCTCTTTAAACCCAAGTTCCATGGACTTTATTTTTTCAAGGTTTCTCTATAATTCGGAAATTGTTAATTTTGAGATTTCTATAAAATTGATTCCGTCAACAGAAAAGTTTTTCAATGTGTTCACTTGGATATGTGGAATTGTTTAAGGCTTGTCCTTCAATCACCGAAGTTAAGCAGCGCTTGGCTTGGTTGTGCTCGAATGGGGGCCGTCGTACAAAATGGGAACTATGTAATACTATTTTTCAAATGGCCTTGTTCGACTGAGCTTTCTAGCTCACCTTAATTAAATTGCATATTGTTAGTAACATTTTTTTGCTTATTGAAACTTTTTAAAAATATTTGCAATTCACTGTAAAACCATAGCCTAAAGTTTTATTTGATCAAAATTAATTATATTTTTCAGTTGAATTATTTTTTACCAAAATAGCATATCCATAGAATCTAGTCAATCAGAGCGCCATATTCCAGTTTAGCGCCAGGATAGTATTCTAAAATAAATAAAAAATTATAGTGACATATTGTTGTGACTATATCCAATCTAGCTGAGAGGCCTATTCTTTATTTTTTTTAATGACTACAAGATTCGATTATGAGTATTTTGAATACTTTTCCCACATAAAACTTTTTTTTATTTGCTGTGTTATTGTTTGTGCTGTATATGCTAATATTGGGGTGAATTCTAAAACTCTTTTTTATTGAAATCTAATTTCAATATTTTATATTGCATATATTAGGAGCGTTAAGCAGAATAAAAACATGTTTAATATTCAAGCATTTTGTAATTTGTATAAAAGGTATTCAATTTTTCGTTTTGACTAAACTGATTTTTTATAATTTTGCGTCAACAAAAATGTTGAATTCGAGTACTTTTGATAAAAAAACATTATATACTGCTCTGAGAGTTTTATAACAATAAAATTTCAGTTTTTCTTGTTTCCGTCTCTCTAAATCTATATTAGTTTGAAATTAACTAATTAGTCAAAATAAACTAATTCGAGGGTCCGTTGGTCGGTTTTACCGCCCTTTTTTTTAAATGAGATATTAATACCATAATATTGTTTGATAGGCTTTTTTAACGTGACATTAATCTTAATCCTATATATATATAAATAATAAAAAATGAACGATTAGCGCTAATAATTAGTTCAATAATAAATAATGGAATCAGTGACTGACTTTTTACTTTTCAATTAATCATTTTTAACTATAATTCTGATCTAGAGTGTGAAAAATCAATCGCCTTGCTCATAATGAATTCTTGCAAAGCACGCTTTAATAATAAAAAATAACGGAGTTAGTGTTAAGTTTTCAGGGTACATACGAGATTGTCACGTTATCAATTACATGTAATTATAATCGACGGATTTATAATTTAAAAAATGTAAATATTATGCTGCAAGTTTGGGATATGCTTCAAAGTATATAAGGCTCTGTCTATCTGGCCCATTTGTGTTTTTATTTTGTTTAAATAGTGCAATTATAATAATTCGATTTTAGCCAGGTCACTAAAGCTCTGCTCTAACAAGTTATGCTCCAAGTTAAAGATTAATCGAATTGCACTATTGAAATAGAATAAAAACTCAAATATAGGTCATGCAGACGTACTCTTATATATTTTTATTTATTTCCCAAAATATAAAAGCAATACTTACATTTTTCAAATTATAAAGTCGTCAAATATAATACCAGGCAATTGGTTACGTGATACTCTCGTTATACCCTTAAGGATGTTCACTGTGTACATTCCACTTTAAAATAAAACAATTTTTAAACAGATTTATAAAATTAACGAAAATAAACATAATATTAATTGCTGCGGTATTTTTAAGAAGAAATCTAAGCAAGATTCACAAGAAAATGATTTACCAAAAAGTAAATAGATTTTTGTGGTTAGATTCAATTTTAATTAAAAGCTGCATTTCTTATCCAATCCTAATGATCAAGGGCTGATTTTATTCGTTGAAAGAATCTTTATACCTCTTTTTGGCTGGGTTTCATTAAAAGTTAGATTATTTAGGAAAATCTTTTTTTACAAAAATAATAACTGTATAATTTATAAAAGAATGTTTAAAAAACACCAACCAAAAAAAATGTCAAGAATCTTTCAAGAAATAAAAAGAGTTCTTGATCATTGTGATTGTATAAAAATAACAGCTTTACCTAAAATTGAAGTTAAAACACAAAAATCCTTATAAAATTGGTTAAATAACAGTTTCAACCCAAACACATTTTTTCTAAAGCACCGTTAAAATTCTCCTTTAAAAGTCGCCGCAATTATTTTTTGATCTATTTTCGTTCAGTTCATAAATCATTTGTGATTGACTATAAGTGATTGACTTATAAGTACATCCTCAAATGGACTCCAAGACGTTATTAGATATAATTATTAGGGTAGTCAAAAAGAAGGCTTTATTTTGTTCTAATATGGGTACCCTACAAATTGTTCCTTTTGATTTCAAAATTTCCTCTGATTTTTTTCAGAATAAAAAAAAACATTTAGTGATGACGCAAGACCATTTAAAAAAAAATGCCTATTTTATTTTAATTGCCGCTGTTAATGTATTATTTTACTTACACATATGTGTACAATATTAATTTCGTTGAAATTCATCACCCAGATTTTCGACAGAATTTAAAAAAAAATTTAGTGGTCTCGCAGGCCCATTTTTGCAAAAAATTGCTTATTGCTTCCTCATAGAAGGAGATTTGTAATGACCTGAATTTTGAAATTTACTTTTTTGACATATTTCGATATAATTCGACCTCATGAGCTCAAAAATACAATTTAAAAAAAAAGTTTATATGTGTGTGTGTATAACTTTGTTGTGTTCACCATATCTCGGAAACTAAAAGAGCTATGATCAGCCATTATGATGTAGTTTTTTTTAATTTACAGATATAAAAAAAATTATCTTGTTTATATGAGAAAAACTTTTTTGATATTCAAAATACACTGGAACTTGGAATTAAGAACGGTTTTGGACATGGCCCGAATTGGCCTTGATCCTATTTCCAGACCGTCCGAATGTAAACAGGCAGGGGCGCGTGAATCTTTCCTGTTGGATTTGCACGGATAACGTAACCTGATGCAACTAACGCTCGAAGAGTGCGGCCCTCCTGCTTGTTTGGCACGCTTCACTGAGCAAGCCTCCCCTGCTCTGCAAGTCACAAAACCACCGCGGCATCACTTCTCGGAACGGCGTAAATCCGGATGGCTTCAATCCAAGTTCCAATGTACAGCAATACGATATTCAGTGTATTTATTCGCGTCTTCCAGATGCATCGATATACCTATCGTTGAACCTTTTATGACTCACCAATACCGACTTATGAAGTTTAAAAAAATGGTTTATTCTGTTTATATGAGAAAAAATTTGTCCATATTTGGAATACTACAGTACCGTATCTGACATGTTTGTTCGAGTCTTCGAGACTCGTAGAATGACCTATTGACGAACATTTTGTGACCTCTTATCATATAGTAATACCGATATATAAATTTACGATACATATTGTTCATCTTGTTGATATGAGTAAAATTTCTTTAATGTTGGGAATACAACAGTAATGTATATAATATACTTGTTCGCGTCTTCAAGACGCATTCATTGCCCAATTGAAGAACCTTCCATGACCCACCATAACCTACCAATATTGTTTTTCAATTTCTTAACCAAATTATTTACTTTGCTATTAGGAGGATTTGTTTTAAATTGGGGATATAAGAGTATTCTATTTTGTGTAATTGTTTACGTCTTCGAGACGCGTGGGTTGACCTATTGATGAAATTTCGATGACCATTCCTGATCAACCAATAGCGGCATAGAGAGTTTAAAAAAAAAGGTTACATTGTTTATATTAATTTTTTTTTAAATTTGGAATATAACACTACCGTATGTATCTCATGTCTTTTATCTTCCTTTCAAGACTGACTAATATCTATAACTTCAGTTTCTTTATTAAATTGTCCCCAGTGCAATGACATTAAATATGCATTATAACGTAAAAGGTCCATCATTAACTTGTAAAATCTCTGAAGTACTTAGGTCGAGGCAGAAAATGAGTTCTGGAAACAAGTCTCTATAAGAACTCATACTTTGGGTTCCTTTGGAATAATTTATAATTTTGGGTTCCTTTTCAGCAAGAGACGTTCCTCTTTGTTGCAGCTCCCTTGGAACCAAAAATCGGTTATAATAGAAACCCCAGGTTTTTCTGTCTCTGGAGAAAATCTGTTTATTTGATTTCCCGATTTTTTTCTCGGATGTAGTTGGAACAGCAGCTATACACGCTCCGAGTATTCCACATTGCGAGGCAGAACGAAAGGGGTGTCAGCCAATTTTACTTCCTCTCCTGCTTCCTCCCACACACGTCTTTGGTGCTTGCGGTCATGTGCTTGCTGGTCCGAAATTCGCTCGGACTTCCTCATGCCAATCTCGCTCGCGCTCTCTCTCTCTCTCTCTTAGTCCTTCTCTCACCACACCGGGAGCTTAACGGCACGTAATATTACTACTACACTCCCATACAGGTATATCGGACAGCAAAGGCCACGAAGGGGGCTTGCAAGCCTCCAAAAGTTGGGAAAAAGCCAAGGAAGGGGTTGTGCTAGTCGAGCTTTACTCCCTAGGGCGCAAGCTCCAGATCCCTGTGTATCCTCCCACTATATTCGAATGGGAGGAGCTTTCGGGCTTGCCAATACATTTCCGCCCAAATTCGTCTCAGTCCTTTCACGTCCGAAACGCGCGCGACGCACGGTCTCAGTGCTCTGCTGTACCACAAACTAGGTATCAAATAAAATCATTAAAAAAAATACAATGAAAAAAACGTAATCGTGCTGTTTGCTCCTCTACAATCTCAAAATTGCTTTCTTCAGATGTCGGGGTTTTATTTCTGCAGTGTCTCGATTCCTTTTTATGTGGAGGGTTGATTCGGATGAGAATTTTCATTTATTAGGTTTTTGAGTAAAAATTATTAGTTCTTTGTCTTTGATATATTTTGAATTTGGAAAAAATCATCCATAATTTTTCGGTATTTTAATCTTTATTTTTTTATTTTACCAGGGGATCCGAATGAAATTATTAACCTTTTTTTAAATTTTTTCCTATTAGTTCTGTCACAGTAAATTTAAATAAGTGGAATAATACTTTAATTGCAACAATATTAATATTAACAAACAAAATTGCAATACTCCCTGGAATAATTCCCCGTGATTTTCCGTGCTTAAATTTGAATAGATTCGGCTAATACTAAGTTGGGTAGAAACTTAGGGTGACTAAAAAAAATTGAAAATTTTGTTCTCGTCTCACCCCTATGTTTATTTCTTTGATCTAAATATAATTGTGCAATTTTTCATAGATTTAAAAAAATTTTAACCCGTGTTCCAAAGCCTATAACCGCTAAAAAGTGTTAATTATTATTATTTTTTAAATGACATGTGAGTTACGTAAAAGCAATAATTATGATAAAGAAATAATGATAGGCATTACTGAAAATAATTTTACTGTAATTTTATTCAGAATACTATCCTCAAAAGTGAAAAAAACACCCTATATGGGGGGTTGCAAATTAATAATGTGCTTTTTTATACATCCTAGATATTTTCGGCCTTCCATGTATAAGGATAACCCTGTAAAAGTTGAAATGTGTTCTAGTGATTGAAAACTACCCTCAAAATCTTCAAATACTACCCCTTAGAACGATATTTTGCTTCTTCCACAATTCTTCACTTAATTTCTCATAAGAAAAGTTCTAGGGATACTTCAGGAATAGTACTTAAATATTATATAGTTTAAACAAATTTAAATACAATTTGAGTACCGGTTTCGGGCCTTTAAACACCCCTTGATAAAAGAAAATGTGAAATAGTTTTTTGGCGAAAATTGCCTATCTGTTTTACTAGAATGTCACAAAATGAAGCTGGGACATTAAAAACCAATATTACCTAATGCAAACTATCATAGGAAATTAAATTTTTCTATTTTTTATTTTTGAAGCCAACAGAATCACTTCTGAAAATTAAAGAAGCACCCCTCGAAGAGTTTTGATACAAATATTTTGCTTTCTTTGAATTAAACAAGAAAATTTTTATAATAAAGACAAAAATCAGTTAAAAGTTCCGTTACCCTTTCAAAGTCACATTTACAAACTTTCTGATTGTACTAAAAGGATTCTCATGAATGTGTTATTTAAAAGATGATTGTTAAAATTGTAAGATGTCTTACAGATTGATTCAAAAACATACGTTTCTTGAGATTGGAACCTGAAACTAAAAAATAAACAAAATAGAACTTTTTATCCTTTACAGAGGATTTGTTAGCCTTCTAAGGATAGTACTCTAGTTTTTATAAATTTTTATAAGGTGATATTATTTTTAATAAGTCCGAGACTCATTCTATGACATCCTAATAAAACAGTTACTCACTTTACGTCAAATGACGGTATTTTACCATTTTTTTATTAAGGGTGGTTTAAAGGTCCAAAACCGGTACCCAAATTGTCTTCAAATTATTTATAAAAAACTATGAAATAGTTAAGTTATATTTCTGAAGTAATCCTAGAACTCTTCTTATGAGAAGTTATGTGAAGGACTGTAAAAGAATCAAAATATCGTTCTATGAGGTAGTTTTTAAAAGTTTTAGATGTCTCCGGAAAATATCTAAGATGTATAAAAAAAATCACATTATGAACTTACAACCCCTATAGAGGGAGGTTTTCTTAATTTTAAGGATATTATTCCGAATAAAATTTGGGTTAAATTATTTCCAGTGATGCTTACCATGATTTTATTGTGATAATTATTGCATTTTCATAACCAATTTGTCATTTTTATACCAAAAAATAACTTTTCAACATTTAGCGACCTTGCACCACAGGTTTGCCATTTTTTTTAATTTATAAAAAATTGCACAAATATTTTTGCACCAAAATGAAAGAAAGTACGGGGATGAGACAACGACAAAAATATTTTGTATTCTTTTTGGGCCACACTACTTCATATGTTGTCTTTCGCTAATTTCTTCTATTCAAATTATTAGCTTATTCAAGACGAACTCAGAGAAATAGAAAAATTCCCATAAATTTCGTTCAAATCCTTGGTTTTATATCAAAATTTTGTTCTAATCATAATAAAAGCATGCATGAGGTTAAAATGAAAATTTAAATAATTTATAAGGTATTTAATTTTGATTTAGTCAAGAAGAATTTTGTTACCCGGGATTATTTTCTTTTACTGAAAGGATAATTTGAATCTAAAAATAAAAACATCTTATCATAAAATGAAGCCTGAGCTCGTCTGTCAAGTATATTTGTGTTTTTTGAATGATTTACTCTCCTGCATCGGAAGAAAGCTATATTAGAGTTAATTTTCAGACTTCGATCTTCAGTTTCCAATACTTCATCATTCATTTTGCCAATAGCAATTATTTCTCCTTCAAAAATGACTTTATCAAAACGCGAGTGGGAGTTTTTCAAAAAGATGGATTAAAAAAATTCACTGGAATTACACCAGTTTTTTCTTTGCCGGAGAAGAAACGCTACCTAAGGTGAGGAAACTGATTTTTCCTTTCCATTTTCTTTCATTTTTTTCTTCCCTCCCTCAACTCCACTTTAGAAGATCTCTTTTATCTTTTCTTATTTTACAAATATTTCATTTATTTTCTTTGAAATCTTTTATGCATATC
>CAKNYM010038525.1:14687-37426 GCA_932195095.1 Andricus curvator | reverse complement strand
TTGAAAATTTATCTTTTTTTATTTAAAATTCAAATACTTGGTTGTCCTACTTTGCTAAAAATTCATTTTTTTAAGATTCACCTCTCTGGTTAAAAATGTAACTAGCTTGTTGAAAATTCGTTTTCGTTGGATTAAAAATGAATTTTCTTATCTGAACGTTTATTTATTCAATTTTTGCCTGAAAAATTGATGGGTTTGAGTTGAAGATTAAAAAATTTCGTTGAAAATTTATGTATTCTGTTTTCGATTCGTCTTTTTGGGTAGAAAATTAATCTTCTTGGTTGATAATTCATCTTTTTGGTTGAGGATTTCCCTAGCTGAAAATTCTTCTTTTTTTTTATGAAAATAAATTTTTTAAACTGAAAATTGAACGGTTCTATTATCGGTTGCAAATTTAACTTTTTCAGTTAAAAATTTAACTGTTTGGTTAAAATTTATCTTTCTTGATTGAAAGATAATTTTCTTGTTGAAAAATCATCTTTGCCGCTTTAAAAGTCAACAATTTTTTAGAACATTCGACTGTGAGTGAAATTTTCACTGCAATATTTTTCATGACTTCATTAGAATATGCTGTTTTAAGTTCCTTCATTTCTAAAAAAAAAAAAAAACATTTTTGATGCTTACTGAAGTGACCAAGAATTAAAATTAATTTTGTTTAGCGTCTTCGCCGAGAAGCTGAAGAACTCGAAAATGTACAAGGGGATTCTTTGGTTACCCAAGAGGTGAGCCTAAATTATTTAATTATTAACATTTTTAAAAAAGTCCTCAAAATCTAAATCAAATTATCTGAGAAAAAAAAGAAGTCTTCTTTGATACTTTCTGCAATTGATAATATGTGAACATTGCGAACTTGTTTATTAAATTAAATTATTTAATTGAACATTTTAAAATCAAATATTTAAAAAAAAATCAGTTGTTAATTAACTACAATTTGTATGTTCAAGCGTGTTCGTCGTGCACCAGCTTCAAAACCTATTCGTCCCAGACCACCACCACCAATTAGACCCCGACCCCCTCATCCAGTAAGTTAAATTTTATTAAAAATTGCGAGTTTGCTATAACTAATTTTAAAATTCGTGTTTAAATTCATTTATTATTCATAAATATGATACAAAAATTTATATTTCAGCGCCTTTGAAGTGAACCATATTCTGGATAAATCGTTCTTCAATTAAAATCTTGATGTCTATTTGTACTTCAAAATAAATATGACCAAGCGTATTCACCTCGTTCGTCAAATATTGTATCAATATTTCTAATTTGTTAATAAATATCATTACTCTGAATATACTTCTACTTTTTTCTACTGAAGTCACAATGGAATTAATTTCGAACATTCCTCTTCCAAATCATAATTATAGTTATTCATAAAATTTTCTATCATAATTTAGAAATAAAGTAACTCAATCTTTCCAAAATTTAAAAGCGGGAAGTTTCAAATTGTGACGAATTCTGACTGGAAACCGGGATTTTTTAAAAATTTACTTCTAAATTAAAATTAAAATTAGCTCTCAAATTCAATATCTTAAAAATTGGGGGAACCGGGTATAAAGTATTCAAGTGTGACACGCCCTTCTTCCAAAGCGCGCCAAAGTTTGAATTTTTTAATTTACCCGATGAACTCTGCTACCACCAACGATGTTTTCTCCTCGCACTTCCTTTCGCTCAAAGAGGTTGAAACCTCAACTCCTCTGTGGCGTTATTGTTATAATAGATCCTAATTATATTTTCAATGAATTGCTATTAGAAGAAAACAAGAGAAAAATTAATTTAAATGCAAAGATTAAAGTTAAATTCCCATTAAATAAATAAAAGAGTCAGATGTGAAATTACATAGATCCTTCAAATCAAAATGATTCTAAGCTCAAAAGACTTAATTTACAAGAGCAAAACAAAGTTACGAACGGTCGCGACCAAAGGAAGAATCTTTTTGAAAATTTGACTGTCGATGCAGGGATCGATGGGTCCAGCACAGTGGCCCATGGTCCCCTCTCTCTGTACATTTCTTTACATTTTTGTCTACCTTTCGAGGATAGTAACTAATGGGCTTCTCTTAATCCACTTTTTAATCCCAAAAAACCCACCCATGCAACCGATAGGGGCCTCCCTCGCGAGTTACTCGATGACGCATGTTAATATCCATGACGGCCGCTATGACGCACTGATAGAAATGGTGACGCTGATTTAACCATACGATCGTAGGCTAAAATATTACGAGTATATTTATAATATAATACGTGTGATTCAATCACAAAGAGTATGAAATGCACTTCCTGAAATATGGTAAATACAACTTATTTATATTTGTGGCACAAAGCTGTAATATATGTGTTGCTATTATATGAAATGTGTAATTCTATAAACATTTACCTGATTCAACTATCTTTAAAATGTTTCCGTTTAGTAATACCCTTTGTATGAATGATTTGCCCAACTTGGTTTGTTTTGTTTACAACAGGCGCGTCTCGCTCGCGCCTGCGCGTCTGCCTTCATAAGCAACTAGAATCGGATGGCCAAAACAGACATCCTGTATGGCTGTATCTATACCAGCAATAAAATAGGGTCCATCTAATCATAAATATTGTTGTACCGCCTATTTATTTCTATCAGTGCGGTTGCATCAACCGTCACGGATAAGAAATCTCGGTACCGAGCATGTACAGGAACCCATAATTAATAAATCTAAAAAGTCCGCTTCCAACGACAAGGCGCCTCCAAATGGGTTATTTTGACTCAAAGGTTCGCAAATCGAATACATTTACACAACGGAACTTTAGTCTTTAATCAATGGTTCGCGAAATTGGAATCCCAAACTAATTTAAATTCTTAAAACCGTAGTTTTCCCACTGGTCACTTCCTGTTCAGGTTTCGAGTAGGCTAGTTAATTAACAATAAGACAATGTACACATTCCCAAGTAGATTAAAAAATTCCAAGACGCCATAATCAGTCCTTCTTGAAATTCATAGCTTTCCCTTTTAACAAAGAAGTCTAGATATACAGTTTTCTCAGTATTATATTTTTTTATCTTATTCCGTTAGGACAAGTCGACCCGCCACTTGCGATTGTCAATTTCTAAAACAAGCTAAAAATCTATTTTCTAAATTTTATATTAAAATCCAAGAAATCTTAATTGGCCGCTAAAATATCATTTTCTGCCGATAAAACAGTTATCTGTTACACAAGTGTAGGTAGTCAACATTGTATGAACTGTAGGAGTGACTACTATGCTACTTGATAGTCATGGTTGAAAAGTATTTAAATAGGTTGAATATCTGACTCCAATAAGATATCTCACGACTGCTATTCAGAAGGATGAAATAAGATGGTACCACACAAGAATTTTGAATCAACAATTAGACTTTATTAAGAGAGAGAACATTACACGTTCTCGTAAAAGACATGTCGTGGATAGGTCGGCCGGACAGTGAGTAATGGGGGAATATTGGAATAGGAATCGAAGAATTGGAATCGAAGAATCGATTCCTGCCTTCGATTCCTCGGAATCAATGCATCTGGCGGAATCGAAGAATCGATTCTCACCAAGCGTTACCAGGGGCTCTATTCTCGAGTTTTTTTCGTATACTAGTAGTCGTGCGCGCGCCAAGGCGCGCGCCTACTAATTTTTTTTTTTGAAAAAGAATAAACCAAATACTTATTTTTTCTATGTTATTCATATTTAATTAATTTTACAAAATATTCGCAACAAATAATTAGAAGGCACTACAGGATGATGTACGTAGCCTTCAATAAGGAGCTCCTTTTCATATTTTTTCCCTGTTGAAGCTAAAGGAGTAATGGATTTCTCATAATTTATTTGTAGGTAAATTCTGCCACCGTTATCATCTTGAAAAAATTGTGAATATAATTCAATTTATTATAATCGGCTCTTAAATTTGTTTAACATTTAACTTATTTGTAAATTATATTGGCGTAATACATTTTTTATTTTATAAATTAAAAGAAATGCTATTTATAAAATAAATTGTGAATTATTCGTTTTAACATGTATATGAGCACATAAATTTCAAATTGACAAATACTGCGAATAATATTAATTTTCATTATTATATAAGCTTTACAAAGTTTAAAAAAATGAATGATACATAGAATAGTGGCAGTAATTACCAATCTTTCAGTTTTCAAGAAATATGATAACAAATTTTTAAATTGTCCATTTGCTCCGCAATTATTGCTGTTTATACTCTATAGTAATCCATTCGCCACTAATATTTTATTATGCATTGAGAGATGTGGTGAATTTTTTTCATGAAAAATTAATTTTCTAATTTTTATCATAAATTATGCACGTTATTACGAAAAAGTAAAATGTATTTTAGTATAACTTTTTTATACATGAACATTTTTGTGTGAACATTTTTATCGTATCTGTTGTTTACGTCAAAATGATTAAATTCTTTTATTATAAGAAGAAAATTATCCTGTCGATAGAACTTTCCAGGCCTTTATAAACGTTACAGTATCTTTCTTATTAAAAGCTAAATTAAACAAAAACTTTTCCAACAATATATTTTTTTCCTTCTGCGAAAATCTGTCAATTTTTTATTCTTCAAAAAATCTATATTGGTTGATAAATTCGTGTTTTCAATTGGAAAATAGTGTCTTTAGTGTCTTTTTTCAAAATAGTAGCAAAACAGCGTCATCGCTTGAAAAAAGTGTCAAATAGTGTCAATAGTGTGTTTTGAGCCCGAGGCCTGCATTTGTAGTTTATTATTCTAAGGGCGGCGACAGCCTGATTTATTTAAGAATAGTGACCTATTCAAATCGAAAAAAGCAGAGAAATTGCCCTACAAAAAACGTCGGATTGTAAATTATTCGAAAGTATTGTATTTTGAATGCGAAGTTGTCTAAAAGCAGATGTCCAGAGAATATCTCGGGAGTGCGCAGCAATAATTTTTAAATCGACGTTTTTTGCAGCAAGACTCATTTCTAATCCAAAAAGTGACTTAAAGTAAATATGTGCATCAATAGTGTGACTGATGTTCTTTTGGATTTGAAAGCATTTCGAAAAATTCATAAAACTTCAAAGAATTAAAGCTAAAATTTAAAACATGGAAATAAATTGGAAAAAATTTAAAACTACAAAAAATGTAATTGATTTTAGTAATTTTAAAATGATTTTGGAAAAATACAAGGGAATTCAAAAGAATTGTATTAAATGTTGAAGAATTCAAAATAAGTTTAAAACACTTCAAGACGAATTAAACACAAACTGAAAAAAAATATCCATTGAACAGAATAGAATTATTGATTTAATTCAAAAGAATTCAGGTAAATTAACAAAATTCGAAAGACATAATAAAATAATTCTGAATGAATGAGTAACAATTCAGGGTGAATTCAAATTAATTGCAAAACATATTTGAAAATCTCCACAAATCTGTGAAAACCTAAAAAAACCCCTCACTTCTTGTGAATGAATTTCTTAAAGTACAGTGAAATATTATAAAATCCCGTGAAATTATATGAAATTTTAAAGTATTTTCTTGAATCCTGGAAAATTTTTGAAAATACCTTGGGAGCTTTTAAAATCCATTAAAATCATTGAAATCTTCGGATATCTCATAAAATTCATTTAAATATTCTAAAATATATTGAAACCTCGCAAGTCCTATGAAATAGTTTCATATATTCCAAAGTTGTAAACAAATTCTTTGAACTCTCAGAAAAAATTGTTCATTCCTCTTAAAGTCATTCAAAGCCTTTAAAATTCCCTGAAAAATTAATAATATCTTGAAAGTGCATTAAAGTCTTTAGAAATACTTTATAATATTTTAAATCATTGCAAATCCTATTAGGTTACCGAAATAAATTCAAAATTGCTTGAAATCTTTTGATATACCCTAAAACCTGGCATAGGTCCTATTAAATCGATCTATATTTTCGAAATTTTAGAAATCTCTTCGATACAATACCCCATGCAAATTTTGTCAAATCTCTTGAAAATGCTTTAGAATCTTTTTAAATACTCTAAAATATTTCAAATCCTCTGAAACCAATTGAACATTCCTTAGAATCTTTTGAAATACTGTTAAAGTTATCAAATCCTTTCAAACCTTTGGAAATCAATTGAAACATTTTAAAGCTCTTGAAAATGCTTTAGATCTTCTAAAATACCATAAAATAATTCAAATCCTATGAGTAACATTAAATTACTGAAATCAATTAAAAAATTCATAGGATCTTTCAAAATACCCTAAGATATTTAAAATCCTTCACAATATTTTAGAATTCCTTCACAATATTTTAGAATTCCTTGGAATTTTTTAAACTCTTCAAAATCCCTTGCAATTTTTAAAAGCACCCTAAAATATTTCCAATCCTTTGAAACTCTTTCAAATTATTGAAATTCTTTGAATCTTTAAAAATCACTTGAAACTTTTTAAAGCTTACGAAAATGTCTTGACATCTTTTAAAATACTGTTAAAGTTCTCAAATCCATTACCATTTTTTGAAATTCCTCAAAATTATTGATTCCTTTAAAATCTGTTGGCACTCATTGAAATTATTGACATCTCTTTCAAATGCTTTGGATTCTTTTCAAATGCCCTAAAATATTCCCAGTCTTTTAAAATTCCTTCAAATTATCAAAATAAATAAAAAATTCCTTGGAATCTTTTAAATTACTCTAGAATATTTCAAAATCCTCTGAAATCAATTAAAGCACTGAAATCAAATGAAAAATCCTTGGAATCTTCAAGAAATCTCTAAAAGTTTCCAAATTCTTTACATATTTTTGAAATTCCTTCAAATTGTTGAAATCTCTTGGAAATACCTTGGATTCTTTTGAAATACCCTAAAATATTCCCAATCTGGAAAAATTCCTTAAAAAATCCTTTTGAATCAATTAAATGACTAAAATCGGTTAAAAATTCCTTGAAATCTGTTAAAATATCCTAAAATATTTCAAACCCTTTAAAATCTGTTGGCATTCATTGAAATTATTGACATCTCTTTCAAATGCTTTGGATTCTTTTCAAGTGCCCTAAAATATTCCCAGTCTTTTTTTAAAATTTCTTCAAATTATCAAAATAAATAAAAAATTCTTTGGAATCTACTGAAATTGTTTGAAAGATTTTCCCACTATATATCAATTTTAAATCTTTTAGAATCAACTGAAATTTTTTAAATCCTCTGAAATCCTATTAAGTTAGTGAAATCAATTAAAAATTCTTTAAAATATTTTATAATACGTCAAAATATTCAAAATTCTTTGAAATCTTTTGAAATTCCTTGCAATTGTTTGAAGATCTTGAAAATTCCTTGGATAAAAAAAAATACCTTATAGTCTTTGAACTTCTTTGAAATCCCTTCAAATTATCAAAATCAATTTCTTAAAGTATCGGTGTTTTTTTTTAATAGGAGTGCTTATTGAGAGCGTAAAAATTCTTAATTTGAACATCTTCTTAAATTATAAAATTTTTGATCTGTAGACATACACAGATCTCTGATATACTTCTATTCAAACCGAAAAAAAAATAATTATTCGAATGTGTCACTATAAGGAAATGGAGATTTCAATCCTATAGGGAAAGTAGAACCAAAACGTACACGAGTTTCACAAATGATATTTAATATGATAAATATAATTAAACCATGATAGAAATCACAGTTACAGAGCGTAAAAATGATTTTAATTTGAAAATTTCTTGTTTGCGTAAACAGTTTAAAAACAGACTGCCATCACAATTGAGGTTATGGTTCATTACTTCTTTTAAAGACTTTACCGTGCAACGGTTGGCAACACTGAGCCGCGCATTACCAAATACGAAAAAACACGTGACGTATTATTATCGAACTCGAACTAAGTGATCCCGAAAAGACCACCTTGACATGCGCATGCTTCGATAGAATGGCGCTTATTGGTTCTAGTTCGCGTCCTCGTTGGGAATTCAAACACGGGCGCGTACTACAGCCAATCAACTATATTACAATTCAAACATACGCAGATAAAGGCGACTCAGTTAGCATCACTGATTTCAAATGCAGTACCACACACAGACACACACTACTGTTGAATATGAGCGGCCTACAGCAAGCAAACGTTACCACCGTGTTACTCTCGAAAATCGTCAGAATCGAAAACGACAATATCGTTTAGAGATTTTATATTAAGGAACGAATCTTGCGACTTTCGAATGACTTTCAATGAACCCTATTCTCGAACACTCACTGGTGGTTCGTATGCGGAAAGTTTCGTACGAAATGCAACGAGTGGGTATATGCCACTCGAAACTTATATTCGTATACGAATTAAGAGTTCGATCATGCGCAATGATTAAATTGTATGATTTGTGAGGCGCGCGGTATAAAAAGTGACAGATCGAGAGTGATAAAAACAAAAGTTTTTCACAGATTTAATACAGTAAGTGGATTATGTATTGTTTAATTATTTGTTTGAAGGTTGCGACACTTGGGAATATTTTTAATTTTTTCATACACATATACTAATTTTTATTGAAATTCTTTGAAAATTTGTTTCGTTTTGAGGTTAAAAAATAATTAATTATAAATTGTAGGTACATTTCATTATAAATCTTATGATACTTTGGAAAGAAAGTTCTAATTCGGAAAAATTTGCCAGAAACGTTAGTACTACCTAATTTATAATAATACAATCATAATTTTATATGATTTTATGTGATCCTACTTTTATAACATCGCACTAATCAAATTCCCACTTATCTGCTGAAACTCTGAAAGTATTAATTATTCTATACATTATAAATAAATTGTGTTATAATAATTTTTGTTTATATTTGACCCAATGAAGATGAATGCAGGTAGACCGTTCGCAAACCTTATTATTGGTGATTTCCTGAGGGACGTGGAGCTAGATGCAGCATATCCAAATCGCGAATTCATTCCAAAACGAAATGCGTTTGAATTGTCGGACAATCAATTTATTAAAATCTATCGCGTTAATAAAGATTTAGCTGATATGATCATTGATCGTGTGGAAGAGTTTTACCCAACAAGGCGCAAAAGTGCTCTTGATGCCACTACAAAGGTAAAATGAAAACAAGTTTTGAAAGTCGTTTAATTTTACATGCCGGTGAAATCACGAAATATATTTATATGTTTATTATCTAGGTTTTAACAGCTTTAAGATTTTTCGGTGCTGGCAGTTATCAGATGGATGCTGGGAAAAACATTTATTCAGCCATTAGTCAACCCTCTGTCAGTAGATGTATCCGAGACGTGATTGAAGTATTCAATACTAGAGATTTTTTCGACGAATGGGTGCACTTTCCTCGAACCATCGCAGAATTGAACACTATTCGCAGAGGGTAATCATACAAGGACTCCATATATTTCAAAAAATGTTCTTTTTGATCGTGAAGTAAGAAGTTATTATACTGAAATAAGTACTGCCAGTTCGTTAAGTACAATGACTTCAGTGATCATTTTTTCTAATATATCATTTGTTACACTTTAAATGTCAACTAATCATTTTCTACTATGGTTCTATTAGTATAAATGCTTATCAAAGCAAAAGTAGGAAACAAAATGGTACTGTTTCGGTAGTACCTTTTTACTGATTTATATTCAGAGAAATCAGATTATTATTTAAAATTTTTGATCATCGAATTGGCTTTAGGGTCCACTAATTGAACAAAATTTAAATTGCTTTAAACGTTTTGGCACATGATAGTGGCCCTCTTCCGTGAAATTTATTTTTTATATAATTTATAGAAAATTTGTCCTTATGTTTCACAACTGGTGTTGGTGTGAGAAGTGTACAATCAGAAATTGATGTTGTCACTAGGCACAATATACTGAAAAGTAAATTTCTAATTGAAATTTGAAATTGAAATTTCACTGAAGAGTGCCACTATCGTGTGCCGAAAAGTTTGAAGCAATGGGGGAGTTTACCACTCACCAGAGTTGAAATCAACTGTTGACTCGAGAACTTCAGGATCACCTTCAAGAGAGACTTTTGAAATTAAATCTAACATTGCTGAATCTGAGTCCTTTAAAAGTTTAACCGGTTCTCCACCTCCAGTATCACGAGCACATCGTCTTTCCTTAGCTGCTTTAGTTTTCGTACACTGTTAAAAATGTTTGCAATTTTAATATACATTTAATATACATTTGTATATTAAATCTAAAACCTAGGTATACGGAATCGCCATTAAGAGACTATGTTATTAAATTTCATATACCGCATATTGATCATTTATCAGAAAAGTCCGATATTTGCACTTTACAAAAATTAAAAACAATTCTTGCAGCAATTTTCAATTATAAATGATCAAAAAAAATATTTTCTCCCAGATGAATGTAAACTACACTGGTTTTTCAGAGACAAGTTCAATTAAACAAATAATTAAGAAACCTAACCTCCAAGCACCTGTACTCACGTTAAAATTCTAACATTCGCAGCGAATTTTAGGAATAATTCCACCCGTACGTTGCACTTTAATTGTAAGTAAGAATTTAGTCGACGAATGTAAGGTTATTGCTTTATTTTTTTAAATTTGACAAGATCTGAAGGTATCGAAGGACTTGTTTTCACGCATTCTGTTTTACCGACTTTAATATACATGTATATTAATGTTACAATATGATGGTATATTAAAATTAATGTACGGTATGTGCAAATGACTTTACTCACATGTATATTAAATTTCGATCAGATTTTTTTAACAGTGTAGCAGACTTCCAATCATGCCATGTTTTTCGCCAAGATTTCCAGTCTTTCACTGCTCCACCGGGTACTGCATTTAATTCTGCTGCAATTTCCATCCATTTATTTTGAGCGTCTTTAAACGTGAAATTCGGTGTAAATTTTTTATTTTTTAAATCAACATTGCGTCCAATAAATGCACATAGCAATTCTTTTTGCTCTTGCACAATGTTCCCACATCTTTTTTTACGAGAAGGCTCGACCATTATGAGACCTAAAAATACTAATACAATAAAGTCAATAATACGTTAATATAAAACAAAAATAATAATAACATAAAATAAGTTCAGCGAGGTAATGGATTGAAGATCTTTCTTATGCCGGTATACGCAAATATAATGTGAAATTTTACACTGGTGCAAGAAAGTGTTAACGCAGTGGAAAATTCTACATTGATTTTTACACTTTGAAAAGAATCACACGGTGTGCCTCGACTGACTTCAACCCAAAAGGGATTACATATGCCGGTTTTTTCTGAATATACTTCTGGAATACCCCACGATCATTTTGAGACCAAAAATAAAAAAATCGCTTGGGCCCTTTTTGAGAAAACTCTTTTTTTGATGAGGTCAATCAACATATTTTAATGAAAATAAGTTAAACATGGAATTTCATTGGCTCAAAACATTCAGTTTGGCAACATCAATTTTTTTTTAAAAATGGTGAAAAAAGTGGGAAAAACTCAGTTTTTTGAAAATTGCCTTATTCCAGTTCATCCTATGTCCCAAACACCTTAACAAGAATTAAAGTGCTTGAAATTTTCTGCAAAATGAAAAAAATCGAATGTTCTATCTCTAAAAGTTTGGGAGTTATGGTCCTAAGAAGTCGATTTTAAGCGAATAATTTGAATAGTATACCATTAAGCCATTTCCCTTTCGGGGTAGGCGTGACACTACCCGATTCGGGTAGTGTTTCTAGGTTGATAACTTGTAGTAAATAACTACAAGTGTGGGCTCACCACACCCACGATGTGCCAACAGCACTCAGTTTTCTCGAATGGTCACCCATCCAAGTGCTAACCGCGCCCAACGCTGCTTAACTTCAGTGATCTGACGAGAACTGGTTTTTTCAGCGTTTTTTTTTTTTTTTAATATATGTAGTTTTGGGGAAATAACTTATTTTCTATACATATCTGGTAAAAATTGTGGAATAATTAATTAGAGAAGACTTAATTTTGAGCAGATCTAAAAAAAAAACATTGCTCTAGCTCTAATAGAATCAAAATTATGGCCTTTTGAATATGCCCCTTTTTTATGAAATTTTGTTTAACATCAATTTTATAAATAAAATTTATCGTTTTTCAAAAGAACTCATTTCCTTAGCGTTTTAGGTGAAAGTTGCCAGTAAGCTAATTCATTATTCGGCAATTTTTACTAGATATGCATAGGAAATAACTTATTTACTCAAAACCGTATATATATTTTTTTTTCATTCAAATGATTCCCTTAAAATCGACTTCTTAGGACCATAACTCCCAAACTTTTAGAGATAGAACAATTCAATTTTTTTCATTTTGCAGAAAATTTCAAGCACTTTCATTCTTGTTGAGGTGTTTGGGACATAGGATGAACTGGAATAAGGCAATTTTCAAAAAACTGATTTTTTCCTACTACACCATTTTTCAAAAATATTGAAGGTTTCAGTTATCGTAAGATGTTCAGCACCCCTTTTGTGGTCCTATGGAAAAAATCCTCGTGTTATTTTAGGACGAGGAAAACACGAGGCAATCCGCGAGGATTTACAAATTCCTCAAGGAATTCTGCGAGGATTAATTCCCTCATTCGAGGATTTCCTCGAGGAGTTTAAAAATCCTCGCGGATTTCCTCATCCGAAAATAACACGAGGATTTCCTCGAGGATTTTTTCAATAGGGGGATGCCAAACTGAATGGTTTGAGCCTATGAAATTCCACGTTTAACTTATTTTCATTAAAATATGTTGATTGAGCTCATCAAAAAAAGAGTTTTCTCAAAAAGGGCCCAACCGATTTTTTTCTTTTTGGGCTAAAAATGATCGTGGGGCACCCAAGAAGTAGTATATTCAGAAAAAAACCGGCATAGGCAAGCCCTTTTGGGTTGAAGTCAGTCGAAGCACACCGTGATCAATCAAATTTTTTTCAACCATCGACTTTTCTTTCCAATTTGAATTAATTTACCTACAAAAAAATACAGAAAAAAATCTACAATTTTCTTTGGCTACCTAACCTCAATTCCGCTTTGCGCCATATTTTTCTTCAATAAAATAATATTGCACAGAAATATGAGACAATATGACATTATATCTATTGCGCAAATATTCAATATTATTCTAAAACTAGAGCTGAAAATAGAAATAAACATACCTTCAATATAAGTTCACCCGGCACCACGTGCTAACAGCGAAAGCATTCAATTTTTAAATCATCCACATTTTGGCGCATTTCGCACACGACTCTGCAAATGATTTCATTGGCTCAAATTGTTTGTCACTAGTAAAGTACTAGAATTTTGATGTGAGTTAAACGTGGCAACGCTGTTCAGTATATTCGTATACGAATAACTCGAATCGCAAATTCGAAGAGTGCTCGAGAATACGACTGTGACGGCATGCGCATTGCCGTCGATAAAATCATTTTTATTTCATAGCCAATTCGATAGAGAAGAAATCTTTCTTACCATTACTAGTATAGAAAAGATTCAAAAAGAGGAATTATTGATTTACTTTAACAATTTCTATATTTAATAATTTTAGTCTATGAAAAAGAAGCTTTAATATATTTTGCAATAACTATATGAATTCCCCAACATACTCTCTCTTTCTCTTCATTCGAAAAAAGAATAATCCTGATTCAATTTACGAAAGGGCATACATTTGTATATGTAAAAAGTAATTATAATTGCACATTAATATCTATGAAACTATAGACTAATTGCGTTTTAGAATGTTTATGTTTAAGTATCGTATCGTATTTCCTCCGGGTTATACACTCGTCAAACTTACTGCGCAGTTTGGTACCCAAGATGGATTTAGAGGTTAGGAACTTGAGGCCTTGAGCTATTTTTAGTATCATTAATGGGCCATGGCGCCAACTAGACGCCATAAAAAACGATCTTTGGACTTTCAAACAGGAAACCGTCACTCGAAGTGATTGACGGTTATCCTGTCGAAAAGTCGAACTTTGGACCCAAGTCCTTGAACCGTCACTCACTTTAATTGCCTGAAATTGTAGGAGGAGTAAAGTGACCTCATTTATGATTGGTTATTTGGCTCTAAAATTGAGTGACGTCAGCATTCCCATTGGCTAAACTCTAAAAGTAGGGGTAAACCCCGCCCAAAATGAGCTTTTAAATATAGATGCAGAGCACAGAAAAGTTAGAATTTTGTATTTCGGCGCGCTTCTTTAACTTCGAACCTACGGTACTCGTTATTTAGTTTTTTAAATTAATATAGCATATTGTTTTAAGGGAATATAATATCTAGTAGATTGTAGAATAATAATAATTCTTTCGTTTTAAATATACATCGTGTGTGCCATTTCAAAGGATTATTGTGCTTAGTGGATAATTTTAATAGTTAAAAGTGAATAAATAAACAATTGTTCCGAAATTCAGTGTGTTCTCTTTACTCTCATTTTAAATTTGTCTGTCAGTTTCGCGGTAGTCGGTTTTTAAATCGACGCAAGCCAGCCGACGAACAGAAGGAAGCCAGCCAATCATCGCTGGGTTGAAAATCTTTTCTGCCAGATCCAACAGGCAGGACGTAACAACGACTTGCTTCTCGTATACGTAAGTTACCATTCGAAACTTTACGTATACGGAAAGTTTCGAACGAACTCGAGAATAGAGCCCCAGAGCGTTACCCATCCCTAATGTCGAGCGAAGCTCGAGTCGAGAGGCGTCAGGCGACGCGGGAGCGAGGAGACAAGAGGAATGTAGGGACAAGGGAGACGTTGGCAGTAATGCCAATGTTGGCGCCTTTTGCTACTGCGCTTGCGTTCGGGCCGCGCACTGGTTGGCCACAGTTGGCTCGCAATTCAAAATTGGATTTAAAAAGAATTCTTGTAATTTAAATAAATAATTATTGAAAAATGGACAAGAATGTATATAAATTGTACAACTTCTGATTTTAGACAAGAAAAAAATGTATAACACATGTATTTTTTAAATAACAGTTTATTTTCCTTGACTTCCAAAGAATAACTTATATTTCACAAAAAATTTAATTCCAGAAGAAATTTGTTGAAAAAGTAATTCAAAATAATAATTATTTATTTAAATTACAAGAATTGTTTTTAATTCCAATTTTGAATTGCGCGCCAACTGCAGCCAACGAGTGCGTGGCCCGAACGCAAGCGCAGTAGCAAAAGACGCCAACATTGGCATCACTGGACGCTGGGAGAAGCGGGAACTAGGGCTGTGTTCTAGAATTCACTGGGAGTACTGGAAGCACTGGTGTGACGTCATGTTAATAACTGTGCGAAAAGTGGGGAGTGGGCAGAAGAAGTGGAAGAAGCACTGGTGCAGTGAGGCCAACGTTGAAAAAATAATCATATGAAAGGCCGTGATTGGTTTAGGAGAAAAATGGACGCCATTTTTCGTGACGTATTTCGCAGTGGTTTTACTGAAAACTGAAGCACGTGTAATAGTACTGGCAGCCGGAAGTTTCCGAAATATTTATGCAAATTTTTAAATCAGAGAAATCGTATTACAACTTTTCGCATAAAAGCAAACCTGTATGAATGAGTATACAGATTTATATGAAAGTAATTATTATTAAACAGTATTTTTATGAAGTATTCTGCAGTAGTCGAAGCGTTGTGATAACAAAAATCTGAAATTATGTATCTACGCAATAATGATATAATTTTGATATTACAGGGACCACAACGGTTCAATGGTTCAATTTTAGGTAAAAAAGGGGATTTTTTTCCTAAAAAGGGAAATTAAAACGACATTTCATTTATGATTAAAAACTTTTTATATCATATGGGTATCACGTGAATATTGAACGAAATTGCTCTCTGACAGAATCGCCGTTTCTTTAGCAACATTTTTAGTTACATATCTTTGTTTTATTCAAAAATAATTCTATTACCTAGATTTATGACTCATGTTTGAATTTTATTAAATCATATCTTCATCACTTCTCAGTAGATACATTTTGATTCCTCATTTTCATATTTTTTCTAGTGTAATCTTTTTAATGCAGAACCCTGAGTCGTTGAAAGTATTTTGTTAAGTAAGCTAGAAAAAAATAATTAGAAACACACACAAAAATGAATATCTAAAAACCCTAATTTTTCTAATTATGACGATAATTTTTTTTTCAAATACGCGGAGTTTGCTAGCATGTGAAACCAAACATATAACAATCAACTTCAAATTATAAAGTTTATTAGAGGGTCCTAATATGCACTACTTTTTCGCATATTACATTATATTCTCAATTTCCAAAATTTTGTTTCTACATAGCCACAAGTAAAGGGTTGCAGTACAGCACTAGATATCCAACAAAATCGGAATTTTTCAGGAGAGCGAAATATTATTCTGTAAAATCGAAATCACCATTTAAAAATAAAGCAAAAGTTTACTCTCGAGCTGGAGTATTTTTGAATTGAGGTCAAAAAAGTATGATTACAAAAATTATCCAGTTCCGAGAAATAAAATGTGGAAGTTTAGAATCTCAAAGTGACAGGAACCTAAAATTGGAATAGGCTCAGTTGCAGATCACGGTAAAATGTGCATTTTTCAGTTTCAACACAAAATAAAAATTTACTCCCGTGATGTTGAGTTGCTTAATTGGGAGAAAATGAGTTTCATTAAAAAAAGTTAACCAATTCCGAGTAAATCATTCAAGAATTTGGAGGTTCAAATTTCAGAGGTTTTGAAAATCGTCTTTGAATAGCGAATAAAAATTCATTTCTGAATTGAAAAAATAATAAAATCTTGCTCCCGAGATATTGAGAGGCTGAATAAGAATGAAAAGGTTTTCATCAAACAAAATTATTCTGTTCCAGGAAAATAAAGATTTAGTGTGACGGTATCGCATTGTAACAGACGATTTTTTGCTGAAACGTCTATAATAAAAGAAGAAAGGTATTTTTCTTCATGAATAAAAAATAATAATTACAAAAAATATCGTTTCTGATCACAAGGCAAAAAGTAAAGTCAAAAACAAACCTTATAAAAGTGGCTTTTTGTAGAAAATGAAGGGACTTTCTTTGAAAAAAGTATTTCATTAATTTTTGAATTAAGAACCTTTAGGAAGCGGTATATGGTCAGAAAAAGGTTCAAAAAAGGTAAGAGGTTAGAAAATAAATAAAAAGAAGACGAACAAGATGGGAGACAAGTTATCTGGTTTTGAATTATCATTCTTGTTATTACTATATTAACAATGAGATTTTGAACAAATACTTTTAACATAACACGTATTTGATTTTTAAAGAATTTTTCATGCAAAAAGCCCATTCTCAGCAAAAATGTTGGTTATCTAATTTTGTACTGCAACCCTTCAACTAACTATGATATTTTTGGTTCAGAAGTTATTCTTTTTATACAAAAAATTATTATTTCGTTGAAAATGTATAATTTTGGGTTGAAAATGTAATTTTTTTGTAGAAAATTCATCTTTTTGGATTGAAAATATTTAACAATTTGGTTGACATTTTTTTCCTTCTTGTCAGAAGAATCTTTTTCGGTTGCATATTTAACTATCGTGTTCAATATTCATATTTTCGGGCTTAAAGTTCTACCTTTTTGTAGAAAATTAGTTTTTTTGTTTAAATTTAAAATTCAGCAATTTGGGTTGACATATTTTTTCTTTCTTGACTAAAAATTTTTTTTTGGTTGAAAAATAAACTATTTTGTTTAAAATTCGTCTTTTCGGATGAATTCAAGTGTTATTTCTGCCGAGGCTTCAATTATTTATCACAAATATATATATTAAACAAATGTCCTAAAGGAATTATTACTCGTGAAATTTTTTTTAATAAGTTCTTTTGAAAGAAAATCAGTATTAATATTTAGTCAAGTTTTTCATCTGAAAATTGAATTTATAATTGTTATAAACGGTTCATTAAATAAATACGCAACTGTAAAAGTTTTGTACTTGAGTATGTGCTTTTTTCACTCCAACTGTTATAATAGTTCCTCCTCATTGATATTGTAAGGAAAAAGTTCAGCGAAAATGTAACAATTATTTTTGTCTATAACAAATAGTATAAACAAATGAAATGTTAATTTGTCTTATTCGTTTATACTATATGTTATCAGCAGTAATAATTGTTAAATTTTCGCGAAACTTCTTCCTTACAATATCAATCCTAAAGTACTATGATAACAGTTGGAGTAAAAAAGCACTTATTTAAGTACACCACTTTTAAAGTTGCGTATTTATTTAATAAATTGTTTATAAAAATGGTGAGATTAATTATCAGCTTAAAATCTTGATTAAATCAGTGTTAACTTGCTTTCATCATAACTTATTGAGAAAAAAATGCCACAAATAAACATTCCTTTGGGGAATTTGTTTAATATATTAGTAATAAACAATTTTTTATATTCACTTTCAACAAATTTTTGTGGTCAAGAACAATTTTTTAAGCAGTTTCATTGGTGTTCAGAGAGAAAGAGGAGATGAAAACCTAGAGAAAGAAATTAAAATTGAATATTTGTTGAACACTGTGCGGCTGCATAATTTGTACTTGGTTCAATATATTATTGAGATATTTAACTGCTCTTCTTTTTTTACCTAACAATGAACTGTTAACACCTTAAGAAATAATAAATGAATCATTCCTTTTAAAATTTACCGCTTGAATATCGTTTACTGAATGGTGGTGCCACCACACGGAAAATTTAGAAGCACGTTTAAAGCAAACATTCCACGGATATCAAATGAAGAAAAAAGGTTTAACGATTAACAACTTGCGTTTTTGCCTCGTGAACACGTGTAAATGTTTCTTTTTCTCGCGGAAAATTTGTAACGAACATGGGAGACTCAGAGAAACTAGTTTTGTTGTACTCTGTATAATTTATACGTACACGGTATTTCATGGTCAGCCATTTTAATTTCCCTCAGTCTCAGTACACATGGTCCTAAGGTTGGTAGCATTTGTACTGTCAGCCAGTTTCCGAACGGATTAAAATAATACTGGCAGTACTAGTACTGCCAGTGAATTCTAGAACACAGACAGAGATGAGGTTTTTTAAGAACTGGTTTTTTCAGCGTGGCATGGCCGTTGACTTGATATTTTTTAAATCCTCTGAAATTCAATTAAATTACTGAAATCAATTGAAAATTCCTTAGAATCTGTTAAAATACCCTAAAACATTTCAAATCCTTCAAAATCTTTCGAAATCCATTTAAATTATTTAAATCTCTTGAAAATGCCTGTGATTCTTCCAAAACACCCTATAATATTTCCAATCCTTTAAATTTCTTCAAATTATTGAAATAAAAAAAATTCCTTCGAATCTTTAAACATTCCCTAAAATCTTTCAAGTTCTTTGAAATCTTTAGAATCACTTGAAACTTTTTAAAGCTTTCGAAAATGACTCAGAATCTTTTAAAATCATCTGATATTAGCTAAATTACTGAAACTAACTGAAAATGTCTTAGCATCGTTTGAAATACTCTAAAAGTTTTCAAACCCTTAAAATGTTGTAAAGCTTTCGCAAATGCCGTGAATTTTTTTTAAATACTCTAAAACATCTCAAATTTGCTGAAATCAATTAAATTACTGAAATAAATGGAAAGTTCCTTGGAATACTTTGAAATACTCTAAAAGTTTTCAAATTCTCTAAAAAAATTTAAACTACTTTAAATTATATAAATCTTTTGAAAATGTCTTTCATTCTTTTGAAATTATCTAAAACTCTCCTAATCCGTTAAAATCCTTCGAAATTGTTGAAACAAATACCTGCAAAATTCCCTAAAATATTTCGAGTTCTTTCAAATCACTTTAAAACTTTCTAGAACTCTTGAAAATTCCTTGCAATCGTTTAAAATGTCCTAATGATTTAGTTAAAATATTTTTAAATTACTCGAAACATTTTAAAGCTTCCGAAAAAACCTTGTAATCTTTTAAGATACTCTAAAATATTTCAAATCCTTTTGAATCAATTAAATTACTAAAATCAGTTGAAAATTCCTTGAAATCTGTTAAAATATCCTAAAATATTTCAAACCCTGTAAAATCTTTTGGAATTTCAAATGCCTTGGATTCTTTTCAAATGCCCTAAAATATGCCCAGTCCTCTAAAATCCCTTCAAATTATTACAATAAATAACAAATTTCTTGGAATCTTCTGAAATTCTGTCAAATATTTTCCTACAATATATATGACTTTGAAATCTTTTGAAATGAATGGAAAACTCCTTAAAATCTTTCATAATATCTCAAAATATTTCAAATTCTTCTAATTATTTTAAAAAAAGTAGAACCGAAACGTACACGAGTTTGTATACAAACAGGCGCATTCCATTACTAAATACGAAGAAACACGTTGTCGCATTTTCGAACTCGAACTACGATTCAATTCGCTTATACTATTTCCAATAGTGATCCCGAAAGACATGCGCATGCTTCGACTGAATGGCACTCATTGGCTCTAGTTTGCGTCCGAATTTAAAATTTAAATGCAGACGCGCACTGTAGCCAATGAACGTCACTACAATCCAAGCAAGCGCAGATCAAGGCGGCTCCGTTGGGATCAAATGAATCCAACTGAAGAACGTGACATCGTGACACGTTCCATCACTTTCTAACGCACTGATGCCTCGTGTCACACCCATAGCAGGCGCAAACGATATAATCGTGACTATCGAAATCAAGAATATCGTTTAGAGATTTTATAGTGTGGTATATATATATATATATATATATATATATATATATATATATAACACACTATAAAAAAACACAAAAAAAAATGGCGGCATCCCTTCCAAAAATGGCGGCATCCGGCTAGGTTGCCACACTGTCTCTGGACCCGCTGTACCACAAGCATGTTGGCAGCGCCATCAGTCGGCGAAATTTTTGAACGGCTGGGTGAGTCGTTGTGCCGTGTTGTGCAATTGCCATGGAGAACAGTGCAAATATTTTAGGGATTCCAGCCCAAAAAACCGGGTCAAGAAGAATTTGTTGCGTAGTAGGTTGCTCGAATACGGAGCAGAAAAATGCGGAACTGCAATTTTATTCTTTTCCGGGACACTGGTGGCAAAAAGAGCGAAAGCAAGTGTGGTTAGCTGCTGTCCGCAGGAAGCAGTAAGTACATATAATTGCATATATTACAGTGCTCCCAATCTTGCTCCCCAACCGCACTGCGCATGCGTTGTGCCGAATTTCTGATTGGCTTCATAGCGCGCGCTTATTTAAAATGTTTAAATTATGCAAATTAATTGTTTTATACAAATAATAATTAGAAAATGCATGAAAATGAATTTTTTATTGAAAAATGTACTTTCGCAGTCATAAATATAATAATTATTTGATTTCACTGCTAAAAACACATTATTCCTTCGGACATCGAAGAAAGACACATTTTTTCTCATTAATAATTAATTTCATTTTTTTTTCCATACAAAAATATTAATTATCAATTAAAAATTATAATATTATTAATCATATTAATAATAATAATACAGTTACAGAATAATGTGCTTTCAGCAGTGAAATCGCATTATTATTATATCTATGACTGCGAATGTTTATTTTGCAATGGAAAATGTATTTTTATGCATTTTCTAATTATTATTTGTTCAAAACAATTAATTTGCATATTCCAAACATTTTAAATAAGCGCGCGCGCGACGCATGCGCAGTGCGGTTGGGGAGCAAGATTGGGAGCACTTTGAAAACGTTTCAAAGTTTCCATAATTTCAAACATTAGGGCGGGAAAATTCAAAATATGAAAAAATACTATTAAGTGTTAAATATAAACATTTCCTTTGTGTTTCAAAGCAAATCGTTTCAACTAATTTAAATAAAGAAATCACATGTTAATTGTTGATAAAATGTAATTTTTTAAATATTTTATTTTAAAAATTTCAACATTGATTTCAATAAAATTAAAATAAATTTCGTATTTAATACATATTTAGTTTTTAGAATGTTTCATTTTTAAAACGATTTCATTAAAAATGTAGAAACTTCGGATGGAAATACATAAAATAACATTCTGCTATTTAATTAAGCTATTAGGCTTATTTTTATAAATTATTTTCTTTCAAAAAGATGTTTTAATTTTTATCAGACCGTACAATTCTCTTCGGAGAAAATTAAGAAACATTTGTGAATATTTCAGATGTGTCAAAAAAGAATCTAGAAGATTTTAAAGACATATTTTTTATTTTAGAGGATCTCCAAAATATTAGGAAAAATTCGAGTCTTTTTAAAAGATATTTAGGAGTTTTAGAAGTTTGGAAGAAATCAAAAACTATTTGATAAATTTTTGGAAATGTTTACAAGTTTTAAAATATTTTTAATCTTTTCAAAACCTCTTAAATTCTTTAAAATGTTTTTAACTGACTCGAATTTTTTTATAATTTTTCAAATCATTAAAAATGTAAATAAATTACCTTAAAATTTTCGAAATTTTCCCAGTGAAACCTTTCAAAATTATTTTGAAGCATCTAAAGTTTTTGTTTGAAATCTTTAAAAATCTACATTTTGTAAATTCTTCAAATGTTCAAAATTCTGTTTGATTTTCTTCAAATCTTATAAATATTTCTTGAATTTACTCGATTTTTATTATTGTTTTATCTTACCAAATTGAAACAGCTCTTTTAAAATAGTCGACACTATTTTTTGAAATTTTAGGATATGGTTTAAAATGTTTTCAAATCTTTTTCAATTTTTTTTAAAGTTTTTTTTTTTCAAAATAAAAAATCATTTAAAATTTCCCTGAAAATCTTAAGAAAATACCTTTTTTTAATCTGTTCAGAATTTGTAAACCTTCCAATCTTTTAAAATTATTCAAATTTTTTCTGAATTTCTTTTAAATTTGCAAAATTAAAAAAATTGTCTTAAAATCTTTCAGATTCTTCTTTGA
>CAKNYM010038523.1:0-15193 GCA_932195095.1 Andricus curvator | reverse complement strand
TTAGTGTGCAAATAATTCGTGAGAAACATTCTTCTGCAGTCTGGAACCTTCTATAACCCAAAGAGGTAGATATATTACTATTAGAGAACATTCTTGATGACTGTATCAAATTATAGTGCGCAATTTCTGAAAAGCATTTTTTAGTAAACAAGTTCAAGGTTATTTTCAATGACGCATTACATTTTGCGTTGCAAAAAATTATATTCCAAACGTGTCGATTATAATGTAGAATCTTCCAGAACTTTGTTGCATCATATGATGCAATATCGGACAATATTGTGCAAAGTCTTCTGAAATTTGGTAGAGGGGGTAAGCGTCTATAAAAGGAGGCCAGTTCTTCTCTTTCATCAGTTTGTGGGCAGATGTCGGATTGTGAAGAAGAAAAGCGACAAGAGCTGAAAAGTCGTTTAAACTTATTTCTGAAGAACATTCGAGAACTAAAACAAGCGATACAAGTGCGAACAGATTTACAAAATCTAACGAGAAAATTTAATACAGTGAATATTAAAGAGTGAAGATGGATTTCTCCAAACTAAACCAAATCGCTGTCAACAACGATTTCCTACCAACCAAGAAGCTCAAGGACCTAGAACTCAATAAAAACTACGAAATCACAAACATCAAGAAAGCAACCACACAGTTTGGAATGCGGTTCATTGTCACTGTGGAGAACAAATTTACCGTTTTTCTACCAGCGAGGATGGTCAATCTGCTTAATGAAGATGAAAATCTGCTGTTGGGAATGAAAAAATCATGTGAAGATGGCGATCTAGGCATGCGTTATTTGGGAGGACGCTTCAATTCCATTGAATTTGTAAAGAAAAATATATAAATTGTGCAATTTTCAATTATCGCTCAGTGCCTGAAAGCCTTCAGTGAGATCAACATGTCTTATACGCCTCGAAATCAAATGTTACATGCAACTACATACAATCTAAATTCATCATTCACAAAGCAAATTATCGTTGGTGCTGAGTTTAAAAAAGACGGAAAGCTCGCCTCAGCAGTGAAACTGCTGGCCAGTCACCCTAGTGCAAGTGTAACCCTGTATCCTGAAGACTGGAAATTATTCAAAAGTTACTTCAACCTAATTTCACTGTTCTTTGATGGTCAAGAGAAGCATCAATGCATCGACTGTGGAAATTTCCGTATACACATGACTACATCTTTTGGAGATTATATAGTGGCTTTGGAGCAGATTCAAGATACTCGAAAATATCATCCGTTTGTACTACAAGAAACAACGTTTGCTGTTCTCCAGGAAGTTAGTGCTTGTATCGACCGGTATCTTCTGGAACAGAGTCTTATGCCGTTTCAACGTACAAAGGATGTCATCATTGAAACCATCGCTGAAGGTGTTTGGCGCAATGTGAAATCACCTTGTGTGAAAAGTGTAAAATCTTATATACAAAAAAATTATACAAGTTTAAAGAATAAGGCAATGAAAAAACTTATATTCACTAATCTCATGCGATTTGAAATTATGTTTCTTGAAATAATTACATTCTACAATCAAAATGTGTGTGAAGAAGTGATTAAGAAATTACCAAAACTCAGATGTGTGAATGGTACCTTTATACATTAAAATTTCTATGTATTTTATTAGTATGAGAATCTGAATAAATATATAATTTGAACCAAATTCGCCTTTTCATTTACTAGATTAAGGGTAGGTAGATGTGTAAGAAAATAGAGATATATATGTTTGAAAATAATCAACTTTATTCAGAAAAACTTAATATTAATACAAAAGATACTTATAAACTAGATTTATCTATCCAACTATTGTGAGAGTCGTCGAAACCTAACCATTTTACAAATAGCTTATTTCCCCGCTTTTTCAGTACTTTTTCCACAAGATAAATGTCTGGATGTCTAACTTTGCCAAGTTCTTGTTCATAAAAACTACCTGCAATAGCTTTACCTTGATAATCTTCAAGCATATACGTCACTGGCTCGGTATTCTTAACATGACTTATGGTAAATATTTCAGTTGTCCAATTCGGTGTGTAGCCTTTCTCAAAAACATGCTTAAACTTACTTATACGTACTTTATCTCCAACTTTAAATTTAGCTTTCCTGACTGCTTGTTTTACATTGAAATTTTTGTATACATTAAACAACAATTTTTTCTCATTTTGCTTATCAACATCTTTTGGTTTCATTCTAATAGTCTGATGTTTAGCATCGTTGTAAGACAAAATTAAATCTTTCAAAATATCTATCCACTTATAATTACCCTGCAAGCTAAATTGCATCCACATTTTATTTTTTAACGTACGATTAAATCGCTCGCAAATTGATGCTTTTAAATTACTAAATGTCGAGTACAAATTTATCTTATATCGCTTCATAAGATTTTCAAAATGCGAGTTGTAAAATTCTTTACCTCTATCAACATGTAAATTTTTTGGTACGCGTCCTTTATCAAGTACAGATTCCATGGCTGCTGCTACATCTTCGCCCTTCTTCGATTTAACGGGAACAGCCCAAGCAAATTTTGAAAATATGTCAATTACAGTTAAGATGTACTTGAATCCTTTGTTTACTCTCTCATATGGTTGCATTTCAACCAGGTCAGCTTGCCAGGTCTCATCAATGCCACGGATATTGAAATGTCGACGTTGGTAATTTCTTCTAGCTGGCTTGTGCAGCTCCTTCACCAACTGCTGCTTCTCAACGTCCATTTTTGAGTGCGTTCAGTCTAGTGTCTACTTGACTAATGAGCTCTGAATTCCGATACACCAGTTTTTGAATTGATTCAACATCAATTTTCGCATTTTTAAAATGTTTATCTGTGGAATTTTCCAAACTTTCAATCATCATATTATTGTTGAGTACTTCAGTTCGCAAGGAAGCTATAACATCGTAGATAGTCTGAAGTTCACGCCGTATCATATTTTGCACCATATTCAGATTAACAGCATCATTCTGCTCTTCAGCATCGGCCACTTTACACAGCCTTTTATTATTAATGTCATAATCTCCTTCAGATGTGACTTTGAAGCCAATTCCAGGAGGACCACGACTTGTACTCTCTGCTCGCTTGGAATGACGTCCGAATACATCGATGCTCATCTTGCAAATGGCGAAAATCTTGATAAAACACTCATTAATATATAATTCCAGCTTCTCGCAGCTCTTCAATAATTGATATAATTTCATTTGAGTGACTTGGATTTCCAGCTGCTTGAGATGCTAGCAGTAAGCGTAATCGATCTACCAATTCATTCGGGTCATCCCAGTAAATGTAGTCCATCAGACTGCCCTGTCTAGCAATCATGTGTTGCGGGATCATACCTTTACCTGATAATGATTTCCTGTTTTTACTCCGTCTCTCTGTATTTTTGGCTGCGGGAATCAATTTCTTTATAAAATTTTTATATTTAATGGTTTTATTGTCACGAATTTCGCCATCTGGTTTATAATTCTTTTTATACGCGTTTGTTGCAATGATAATTTGCTTATAATTTTCAAGATCACTGGGTGTGATAGAGGGCTCTTCGGGAGCTTTTTTGAATAAAAGTTCAAGCAAGCCTTTACTTTTTGGAAAATTCAAATTACCCACATGAATATAGTTCTGGCTGAAATTAATCGGAGAATCTCCAATCATTAATCTATCTCTCGTTAATTTTCTGACTCCATACACATTATCAAGTTCTCTACTTCTTTCACCCAACAATATGAGATATTTGTTTGCATCATCATCAATCCAGGAAGATGTAGGTATTTCTGAGGCATTTTCCGCTTCACTACGAGCTGACAGCTCCAAGTTATTAGAATCTTCAGTCCCGTCTGCTTCATCAGTCTCGTCTGCTTCATCATAAATTGATTTATATGACAAATCATCATCATAATCAATACTTTTTTCTACTTTACTCTTTGCTTCCTCTTTTTCTCTCTTTTTAATTGGCTCAATTTTTTTCATATTCTTGAGGCCACCAACAATTTTCTCTAGTGGATTAACAATGGGCTTAAAAGTGTCACTTAATGTGCGCTCAACTGTTTCTTTGCCCAACTTTATTAACCTATGCTTTCGTCGAATTGATTCGCTAGCTCTAGCAATTTGACGCAAAATATCTTTTTGCTTTTGAAAATTCTCTTCACGTGAAGACATGTTGATACATCAACGTCTAAGGTGCGACTGTTTCTATATTGATCACAACATATGTATATATTACTTTTCAAGATTTATAAAACAATCAAAACCTTTCCTATATCTACCTTGGTTAAGATTCCTATCCTTGTCAATTACAACGAATCCATACTTGTCTTGATTCCAGCAAGCTAAACACATATGCTTAAATTGCAAATAATTCATATCAGTATTCACATGATCGTCATAAATATGCTTTAGATTCATGTCATCCTGCTTGAATACAACAAGTAAATTAACATTATCGCGTACAAGATGTTTAGGAATATGGGCATATGTCTGGCTCAAATAAAAACAGTCGACATCCTTGTGTCTACCCATGGAAAAAAATGCTCTCATATTATCCTGTTTCTCACAAGCCACGTCATCGAATACAATGACTGAATTTGGTTTCGCTTCACTGGGCATTATAACCTCTTCATGCTCATTGAAAGGATAATACTCAACGCCATCTACAGATTGAAGGACTTTTTCCAAAAATTCATACTTTGGTTGTTTCAGGGATTTTGAGTAGATGTAAATATTTTCAAATCTGAGTCCATTTGGATGTATCAGTAGAGCCAGCAAAGCATTTGTCTTTCCACAGTTGGAAGGTCCACAAAATATTGCTCGTACACTGTTTGGCAGCAAATGCCCATGTCGTTTTTCCCTATTCTCGTTTTGAACAAGCGAATCAAAATTTTGGATAGGTAGTTTCACAGGTTGTGCTTCAAACTGCATCTTGACAAAGACTGACTGGAAAGCCTATAAATATCCTGGTTATATAGGTTGGCCCTTCAGTCTGAAAGTATCCCTTGCATAGATATGATCGTTCACAGAGGCAAACGAGTCAGTTGTAAACGAACCGTGAAGCAGGCAAGACGTGGGAGAGGTTTGCTCAACAGAATCATCAACAATTTACCATTTGAGTTGCACTTGCCGGGTTACCAGTACTGTGGACCAGGTACTAAACTAGCAAAACGATTAGCACGAGGTGATCCAGGAATCAATCCACTGGACGAAGCTTGCAAAGAGCACGATATAGCCTACTCACAAAATAGAGAAAATATAGAGGCCAGAAACTCAGCTGACGGTGTACTAGCTGAGAAGGCTTGGAAACGTGTCTTGGCTCAGGACGCAGGCATAGGTGAAAAGGCGGCTGCTTGGGGAATAACAAACGCAATGAAGATTAAGTCAAAATTGGGGATGGGTCTCAAGAATAAAAAACCTAGCACTACACTGAGAAAAATTGTCGCTGCAGCTAAAAAGTCCATGATTTCAAGTAATAATGCGCAAACTGCCATTAAATCTGCACTCAGAGGCGCACGCGCAGCTGTCATGAAGGCTGGTGGAAGAAGAAATGTGAATAAACCTCGTATTCTACCTGTACCGGCCAAAGTAGGAGGAATTTTACCCTTTCTCATACCCGTTTTTGCGGGTCTCAGTGCTGCCGGGGCGCTAGCTGGTGGAGCTGCAGGAATAGCTAAAGCTGTGAATGATGCAAATTCGGCAAAACAACAACTTTCAGAGAATAAACGGCATAATGAAGCGATGGAAGCTATTTCTTTAGGAAAAGGTCTGTACTTGAAGCCATATAGACAAGGATTAGGGCTTCATCTAAAGCCATATAAACAAGGAGCAGGACTTAAATGCAAGTCAAAAAACTCAAAGTGAAGCTACCTCATCGAGCCTTAACTGATGCAGATTTACTTAAATTTGCAAAATCTTTGAAGATTCCGTATTTTCGAGGTGTTTTTATGCGAAATGGATTACCAAAAGGTGGACCACGTAAATATGAATGTGCTATTGTTAATCTTGATGATAAAAAAGGACCAGGAACACATTGGTGTGCTTATAAAAAGATTGATGATAAAATAATGTATTTCGATAGCTTCGGTAATCTTCGGCCACCTTCGGATCTCTTCAAGTATTTCGGTGTTGGTAGCATAAAGTATAATCACGAGAGATATCAAAATTACGATACGTTCGTGTGTGGACATTTATGTTTGCAATTTCTATGCAATCAATTAAATTCTAAAAGTACGTTTAATCTATATAAGTGCTGATATTTGCAATTTCAAGTCAGTTGAACGCTAGCTGTCATCATGGATGATTCATTGACACTAACATTATCGGGAACTTCTCCAATCCTGGAAGCTCACTATTTTCCACCGATTGAGTTGTCTCCTTATAAAAATTACGCACTTGGACTGGTTGAATTTTTAACTTTCAATTCGATACCCAATGTAGACATTGGCCAAAATAAATTTTACGTGGGTAATGAAATAATTGAAATACCTACAGGAAGTTATGAAATAAGTGACATCAAGCGCTATTTACAGAATGCTTTAGTAAAAAAGGGCATTGAAATTCACGTTAAACCAAACAATAATACTTTAAAAAGTGAAATTTATTGCAGTCACGATATAAATTTTGAGCCTAAAGATTCTATCGGTCATTTGCTGGGTTTCTCTCCGCGCAGACTAGAAGCTAAACAAGTTCATGAATCTGATCAACCAGTATCAATCATAAAAGTGAATTCTTTGAGTATTGAGTGCAGCATAACTACAGGTGCATACATTAATGGCCAGAAAGTACATACTATTCATGAATTTTTTCCTGTAGTGCCACCTGGATATAAGATAGTGGAAGTACCAACTCATGTCATTTACCTGCCAGTCGCCGTGCAGACAATAGATCATATACAGCTCCGTATAGTTGATCAAGAAGGACATTTGGTTAATTTTCGTGGAGAAGTTATAACAATTAGACTACACATCAAGTCTCTCTAATAATGGGTATCGTTTTCAACAAAAAGATTGGCTTTGGCTATAATAAACCAGCACAATGTCACAAGCTAATCAGTCGACAAAGAGCAGTCAAAGGGTTAACACCTCAAAGCGTCCTCTTCCTAAAAAGTCAAGGTCTGAAGCCCAAAAGAAGAAGAGAATAAAGAGATTCAAGATTTTTTGCACCTGCATCTGTAAATTTGTCTATCAACGTTTGATAATTTGTCATGGAGGGGGAAATTTTAAATATTCAAGCACCAATCATCTTTGATGAGTCAATTGCACACTGTGAAATTCATGCACATCAGCCTTATGCCTCATCAACCTTCAACAACAGTGATGAAATTCGGATTGCTGTTCAAAATCAGGACCATTGTCTCCTGCCAAGCAAAAGCTCACTTCATGTACATGGAAGAATTGTAAGAACTGATGGAGCACCAGTGACAAACACAGTTTTAGTTTCTAATGCCATCTGTCATTTGTTTGAAGAAGCTAGATACGAAATCAATGCAATAGAAATTGATAGAAATAAAAACGTTGGCCTCACTAGTCTCATGAAAAATTATGTATCTCTAAATCCTGGACAATCACGTTACATACAGAATACTGGTTGGCTTGAAATAAATGATAATAATCAATCACTAACCATCGCTACTGGTTACTTTGATGTAGCCATACCGCTTAACATGATATTTGGTTTTGCTGAAGATTATCACAAAATCATTGTCAATGCTAAGCATGAACTTATTTTGACAAGATCGAAAAGTGATGCAAATGCCATCTTGCAAGCAGCCCCCATTGAGCAGTATAAAATTGAAATTAATAAAATAGAGTGGTTATTGCCTAGCGTTAGACTGTCAGATTCACGAAAATTTCAGTTGCTAAAATATATTGAAAAAGATCCACCTATTCCAATAAGTTTTCGAACTTGGGAACTGTATGAATATCCTCTACTTCCAACTACTTCAAACCATGTTTGGACAGTAAAAACCTCAACACAATTGGAAAAACCGAGATTTGTCATACTTGGATTTCAAACAAACAGAAAAAATAATACTGCTAGAAGTTCTAGCAACTTTGATCATTGCAATCTGACTAATGTCAAACTACTTTTGAATGATCAGTGTTATCCTTATAGTAATTTGAATCTTGATATTAATCAAAATCAGTACGCTCTTCTTTATGAAATGTATACAAACTTTCAAGCTAATTACTATGGTAAAGAACCGCAACCATTGCTATCGAGGGGAGAATTTATACAATATGCACCTCTAGTAGTAATTGACTGTTCTAAACAAAATGAGTCACTGAAATACGGTCCAGTTGACGTTCGTTTGGAATTTGAAACTAGTGAAAATTTTCCCGCTCAAACGTCAGCATATTGCTTAATTTTGCATGATCGTATAGTTGAGTATAAGCCAATAAGTGGTGTGGTGAAAAAGTTGGTATAAAACTGCTGTAAGCACGAACAAATAGTTTAGTTACATTCAAGATGCAGTACATTGTGGATATGCAGGGCTTCAAGTTACCAATCAATAAATTTGTCTTGAAAGAATTGTCTATATTACCAATCTATGATGAGACAGTCAAAAAGCCATATTCTTTTCTCTTTCAACCACCCTGCAAGTGGAACAACGTTCCACCAAAATATAAGTCTATAAACATTTGGGCAGAGCGGAAACACCATGGAATACTTTGGAATTCTGGTGATTTGCCCTATTCTCTAGTACCTGTAATACTCGAGAGCGTTTTAAAAGATGCAACAAAAATGTATGTGAAAGGATTAGAAAAAATGAATTGGCTGCAACAATTTGTGGAAATATCGTATGAAATTGTTGATATGCTTGATTTGGAATGTCCCTCGCTGCAGGGATTGCGTGAGATGTTTCGAATTAATGATATTAAATGTACTCATCATATGTATGAAAATTACTCTAATTGCGCAATTGAAAATGTACTTTTATTGAAAAACTGGATGTCTTTGGAACAGTTCTGTTAGATTAGTTTTTAATTTGTAGAGATAAGAAAATATTTTTTCTACATATTTAATTTATAGTCTACTTATTTTTAAGTATAATGTACTGGCTTTTTTGGAAATAAATAAAAAAGCAAAAAAAATGAAAAGAAACTTGTGTGTTGTTTTTTCCGAGTTCCTTGTCCTTATAATAATAAGTGCGAATAGTAGATAAGCAAATGGTTAGGTCAGTGAACATCGCTGGCATCGTCCTCGGCATTGAGAGATTACATCTGCTGGATCAGGTTGCATCCGATAGCTACAGCAGTTTGAGAAAACGATTTTTCAGGTTTCATTAAATAAAAAACACCAATTTAGATTCAATTAATTTTCTGTTCTTTATTTGAAATAACTTGTATTTCACAAACAATTGTACAGTTTTTTTCGACTCCTTCTTCTAATTCACATATATACAATTTATACATATTATAAAGATGATTCATTCCATTCACTGTAGACTATATCTGTTACATCAAAGGCTATATACAGTACATATACTTAGATCTCTCTCATCGATCTATCTCTATCTCTCTCACTCATATATCCACATCACTTATCATGTTTTATCACCATGCTTATTTCTATACATATATACAATTTTCCGTAGCGTACAGTAACAATGTACATAGGTATATACAAATACTACATATACATATATATATATATATATATATATATATATACAAATACTACATATTACTCATTACTTTATACATTGGATGCATCGACTTCCATGGGTTCAGAGACTGTATGTTTATATCCCCATGGAAGAGTGTCGGTGGTACCAGGGAGTAGCATTCTTTTATCGTCATGCCAGCTGAGAGCAATCTTATCTTGGATGATTGAGTGAACCTCATGTTTTCGGCTTCGGATTAGGTGTTGAGTTTTAATCAGATTTTGACAAGATGTGAGAGTCTGCTTATAATCGTCGAATGTTATGGTTTTTAATGTTGATCCTTTGATACCCTTGGCCCTCTTTTTTTTCATCTTCACCCAAAACCTTATATGCATACAATTTCGATCTCAAGCCCACAAATTCAGTCATTATTTCGCCGTTGCATTCATCCTTCATGAGACCTAATACTTTTTTATTTTTTAGAGGAATTCCGTAAACATTATCGGGAGGATAATCTGACGTGTCAAATTTATGAATATCCCGTTTAATGTAGTCGTAAAAGTTGGGAACAGTGAAATGATAGATGAGACTGTCTGTGTCTGTATATAGTAACTTTGCACAATTTCCAAAATTTGGTAGAATATAGTTATAATGAAAATCGTACGTGATTATTTTGGATATATCAAGAACCGTGAATCCAATATAGATGGGTTTATTGAAGAAAATTTTCGTTTTATTCATTTCAATGATTACCATATCCTCATCAAATATGGTACAACTGTGGAAATTTGGTTTAGCAATTAGAGCTTTTGCACCAAATCTACCCTCCCATTTTGTCACAAGCCTAACATCTTTGTGCTTCCTGACGTTTTCCATAGTCTTTCCAAAGACGGAATTGTTCATTAATTTATAGAAATTCTTTTCAAATTCGTTGTTCGCTCTTTTTCTATGTTCTGTATTTAAATCGATATAGTCTTTTAGCCATGCCTTTTGTTTGAATTTTAGCACACGATGAATTTTCGTTAGTTTCATGCCTAATTTCAAGTACATTTTTAGATTTCGGTAATGTAGTACATAATTTTTCTTTGGTAGCAAATTGGTTACTAACTTTGGAATCGTACATTTTGAACCAGGAGGCACAAAGTGTTCTGGGCATAATGGAAGGTCCTTGTGAAAATCGTGAAGCTCTTCTGGGTACTCTAGATCTACTTCAAGAATATAACCTTCAGGTGAATCATCAGGCACATTGAAAAAATTTGGATTATTCTCAAAATTTTCAAACCATTCAAAATCTTGATATGGCAAATGTTCACTCATAGCTTTACCATACTGATTGTTGACATCAAAGTAAAAAATGTATGACTCGGGATCGAATGGATTAAAATCTTCTCCCATAAATCGATTGTTTGCTTTTGCAAACCTGTTTGAGCATTGTGAAACACCACCTCTGATTGCTTTCTGAATTAATAGTAACATTTCTACATCAGTTAGTAAATGTAGTTCAATTCCTGTGTATTTTAGCATTGCATCAAAAGAAAGTCCCGGTGCTGTGTAATAGTGCAAAGGGTCTAATTTATATGTTGCAAAACAAGTTTTTCTAAAGTTTTCGAAAATGTCTGCTAAAAGCAGTACATCGGTTTTGAGGTACAAATCTGAATACTGCCCTAAAGTTTGCAAATTAAAAGTTTCCCACACTTTACACGCATGTTGGTAATCTTCATCGGAAATGTGGCAATCGTTTAATTTTGAATAGAATGCCTCTTTTGGAGGTAGGCTCTCTTCTTCCAATTTTTGCCAGCTGTCAATGTAATCATATGGGAATACACCTTTTCTCGTTAATAGATTGAATTCACTGTCATTTTTGTAAAATTTTCTCGTAATTGTTTTTTCACTGTCATTGAGATATGAGGCCAATTTCTCTAGACTACTTGGCATAAATCGGAAAGAATCGATAAATCTAAGTTTGACTTTAGTATCTGGAACATCTTTTGTAAATGAGATATATTTTTCCTTATTGATTGGCAGTAAAGAGACATGTCCCTCAAAACTTTTGGCTAACTCTTTGATAAAAAAGTGTGAGTCGTAGCCAGATAAATTATGGAAAACTACTGGAATTACATGAGAGTCTTTGTAATTGATGTTGCAGCTTCCGTGTGCTGGACCACGGTACTTACCTGTGAAGTGACAGTGGTCACGATGTTTCACATCATCTTTCTTAAATTCTTTTTCGCAAATGTGACATACTTTAGCATTTAGAAAATCTTGTTTTTGCTTTGTTGTTAATTTTTCCATTGGTACTGGATTTTGAAAACGGGAATTCACTTTAATTGCTAAATCTTTTAATTCGTTTATAAACCATTGAATACAGTCTTTATCCCGATAAACTTTAGGTTCTGAAGTTGAATCATCGAAACTGCACTTTGTATAATATGCAACACTTGTGGGGATATGCTTTTGATACGCCGCTTGATCTATTTGAGAATTTGTAACTGGTTCCAGCAAACATTCAATGTCTGCGTATACAGCAAATGGTACATTTTCCTTGTATCTATGATTTTTAAATTTTAATATGTTCCCACCTTCCTTCTCTGTTGGGAGTATGACTCTACAGTTATTTAAATTTTCACAATCAGCCGTGTGTTTTATTAGAGATTTTTCAAATTTGAAGTGACACAAGCACCTATCGCAAAAGAATATGTATCGTTTTCCTTTCGAAAATTGTGAACTAACTAACCGAGAGAGATTTTTAATCCATGCAAAGTGATACACTGGATTACTTTCGCTGTCATCAAAATCAGTATTTTCAAGCATTAACAAGTGAATTGTGGGACATTTCGATTTCTCATTACTTATATACAGAGGGACAATCTCATCTTTTTTCCTATTTTCCTCATGTTCTACACCGTAAACATTGATGCGCAATTCATTTATTTTCTCGAATTTTTTTATATTTTCAAAAGTGATGGGAAAACTGATTCCATCATGTTTGAGTTCTGTGTTGAAATGTGGATAAGATCTAGTCTCATCTACATGATTTTTTGCAGGATGAAGAGCGGCCATTACCGACCAGAGAAAACAGTACTCATCACTGTTCTGAACATTCACAACTGCTTTTTTGTCCCTGATAAATTTCGGTAAACTCACAAAAGTTGATGAGCCTACTGTAAAAGGTGCATACTTATTTATATTTACATTTAAATTTATAATTTCTTTCAATTTCCATCCAGATTTTGTTTGCTGGAAATCCTCTACTTTAATCAAAAGTTGCTCTCTGACTTTACTTTCAAACCATTCATTTATTTCAGTTGATTGTAAAATAAGTTCGTTTTTAGTATTAAAAAATTTAAGCTCTTCAATTTCCTGACCGTTTTCTATAGCCCTGAATTTTGCAGCTAGAATAACATTTGTTTTTAAACCTGCAACGAAACTTTTCAAAGCGTTTTTTAATCTACAAGTTATCATTGTTTTTGAATCTTCGAGAAAAGTATCTAAATCTTTGTGGGTTAAATTTACAACCAAACCTGTTCTCACTCGACTCTTAAATGCAGACTCCAGATCCTGCCATCTGATCCTGTCTCCTTTCCTGTCCAAACCCTCGTTCACACCAGTTCCACTCTTCTGTAGCTTTGTGAATAATCTATTCTTGGATGTCAGTAGGCCAATAGTTGCTTGTAGTTTATTTTTTTTACCCAAAGATAAATTTTGGTTCCCCTGACGCAAAATTTTATTGAGCCTTCGAATATCCTGGGTGCACTGATGCTTCCAGTATAAGATCTCCGAAGCTGTTGCATTTTCATTCAAAATGTCATATACATCATCGTAAATCTGAAGAACCTTCTTACAGTCCAATGATTCCATTTTTGAATATTATTCTCATAGGATGGTTAGAGGACAACTGGAAAAAAATTCGCTATGAATTGACTTTTATAGTCAAACAATTCCACAAATATTCCAACGGATGGCACTGTGTTTAAATTTTAAATAATAAGAAGGAGCACTAACCGATTTTCAACAGCAGGTTTCTTATCTCCAGTTCACAAGTCGTATATGTCACTGAATGTATGGTAATAATAAGAATAAACTTTTAAAAAGTCGAAAAAAAGTATATATTAAAGTGTACAAAACTGTACTGTTATTTAAAAACAGTTCAAAAAATATTTAAAATCACTATATCAATTTTCACTTCACTTGACTTTTTTATGCTTGTGTATTTCTCAAATGCTGGAGGACAACTGAAAGAAATATATGCGAAGCGCGTCTTTTATAGATGCACATTTGCTATCCTTGTCTATTAATATATTTCCCTCTTTGTCTTAATGTTCTAGAACGTTCTACATTATAATCGATACGTTTGGGATATAATTTTTGGAACGCAAAAAATGTAATGCGTCATGAAAATAACCTTCAAGTTGTTTACGAAAAAATTCTTTCCAGAAATTGCCTAGTATAATTTGAAGTATTGCATTAAATGATGTAACAAAGTTCTAAAAACGTTCTACATCATATTCGACACGTTTGAAAGATAACGTTTTGCGAAGTGAAAAATGTAATGCGTCATCAGAAAATAACAAATAACTTTGAAGATGTTTGCAGAAGATTTTTGGCCTTTGAATTAAATTATTTAGACAGAAAGCAACAAAATCATCCTTGATTTCTATAAACAGTAGCTTTAGTGGATGATTGAAAATTTCATAATATTTATTTTGTATTTAGCTTATTTTTTTATAAATTTAAATTTTCAACGTGTAATATGCAAAACTGTCCTTTCTAAATAAGAGATGAAAAAGGTGCTGAAAAAAACTAGCATATATGTGTTAATAAAAAATGTATGTGACCTCATATCAAGTGTCGTTAAGGAGCGATAAGTGTCGGACAGTGCACTCTTAATATATATAAGTTAAAGCATGTGTGAAAAAGCTTGAAATAAAATGCACGCTGTATTATCTCTCTCTTGAGTCTCGAAATTGTTTGCAGTATCTTATTTCATGTAACACATAGAGAGGTTGACGGGACCTAGCATATGGCAAAAGAATGATTATCAAACGTTGTGGTTCGACTAAGAAAGCGAACTTTGCGAGCAGTAAACAGAACTGATCTCTAGAGAACGAAAGCAGAGTCTAATGAAACGTATGCAGCTTGCGACTGTCGATTCATGAATGCTTCTGAAATCAAAACGTCTAAACAAGTCTGGACGTTATCTCTCTAGTCCTCGCTCGCTACTCGATACCAGAATAAAGCGATAAGGATCCCGAACATATGACCTACCATAAGGAATCCTTTATTCCTGTAGACAATCTCTTAACTATATTATTCAAATATTTTTTAATTTTAATTTTAATTGTATCTTCCTCTTTATCTTTAAAAATTCTAGAAGATTCTACATTATAATCGACACGTTTGGGATAAAATTCTTTTTTTTTTGCAACGCAAAATATAACCTTGAAAGTATTTACGCGAAAAATGCTTGAGATAAGAAATAACCTTGAACCTGTTTACTAAAAAATGCTTTTCAGAAATTGCGCACTATAATTTGATACAGTCATGAAGAATGTTCTCTAATAGTAATATACCTACCTCTTTGGGTTATAGAATGTTCCAGACTGCAGAAGAATGTTTCTCACGAATTATTTGCACACTAA
>CAKNYM010038522.1:18822-28957 GCA_932195095.1 Andricus curvator | reverse complement strand
GATAGAACCTTGAGTAAATAAAGTTCCTTTTCAGTCTAAAATAAAAATAAATTTAACAATCACTTAATATGTAGAGGTTTTGATAATTTTATAATATTTGCAAACAAACTTTTTCTTCTCATCGAAGTCGAACACGAAGTTCAAAAATCTAGAGGAGCCTTGCGTAAAGCGCGATGCAAATACGCCCGAGCGCGTAGCGCGAGGTGAATACATAATCGAGCGCGAAGCGCGAGATCCAACAGTCGCGCGCCCCAGGCGCGCTCAAACTTGCGAGCGAAGCGAGCCGCGCGCGAAGCGCGCCTTGAGAATGTGCCCGCAAAGCGGGCAGATTTTTTTCATTATATATTTATTGCGTAAATGATAATTATACCTAAAGTATTAATTATTTATGCAATAATGTAATTAAGCGAGAAAATATCATAGATTACAGCAACATAATGTCTCATTCAGTCTTTTCATTCACAAATAAAACGTTGCATAATGGTTAGTTTTCATTTGTTACACAATGCAGTTGTCAACCGTTCGCAAAATTTTGATACCGTGGATTTTTGTGTGCAATCGTCTCAGGGGACCGGAATCTTAAAAGTCACCAAATTGATCTTTTTTAAATATAAATTTGTAGAGGATGACGAGACGGAACTTGTTTCTATTTTCTGTTTTTCCATCGGATGAGTATTTTTATTAACAAGCATGAAAAACTGAGAAAAAAGATTTCTACCTAAATTCAATTACTTTTTGAGAAATGAATGATCGTAAGTAGGGCAAATATTATTTAAATGGTTCGAAACTTCGATGTACACACGAAATATACCCAAGGGATGCCTACAAACTAAAGAAAAAACTGAAAATCGCCTATTGTTTAATAATATTCAATTGCAAATTGGGATAGATCGGTAATCCCGTTTTTTCAGTTTCGCCGACAAAAAGTGTCGAGCTTTTTGGAAATTTTCAAATCGATTCATTGAAAAGTGGCGCCAATTCAACTTTAAAGCTCCATCGATACTTTTTTTCGGCGAAACTGAAAAAACGGGTTACCGATCTGTCTCAATATGCAATTGAATATTATTAAACAATAGCGGTTAAGTTAGATTAAGGATGGAATGTAAATATATATACAGGGAGCGGAAGCCCTCAAACCCGTAAAAGGGAGAGATTAAATATACATACATACATACAATAGGCGATTTTCAAATTTTTCTTCAGATTTGAGGCATCACTAGGGTATATTTCGCGCGTAAATCAAAGTTTTCAACAATTCCAATAATATTTGCCCAACTTACGATAATTTATTTCTTAAAAAGTAGTTGAATTTGGGGTAGTTTTTTCAGTTTTTCATGTTTATTATTAAAAATAATTATCTATTATAATTAATTAAAACTATAATTAAAACTAATTATATAATATTATAATTATTATATATTATTATTATTAATTATTATTACGGCCATACCACGCTGGAAACACCAGTTCCCGTTAGATCACTGAAGTTAAGCAGTGTTGGGCGCGGTTAGTACTTGGATGGGTGACCGTCTGATACTACTGCGTTGCTGTTGGCGGTCGTGGGTGTGGTGAGCCCACACTTGTAGTTATTTACTACAAGAAACTGTCCACCTAGAAACACTACCCGAATCGGGTTGTGTCACGCATACCCCTAGAGGCTCGCCGAAAGGGAAATGGCTTAATGGTATATATCCGTTGAAGAAAGAGCAAATAGAAAAAAGTTCTGCCTCGTCATTTTCTACAAGCCTATATTTGAAAAAAATTAAGTTTGTGACTTTTAAGATTTCCGTTCCACGACACGTTTGGACAATACTTTCACCCAATCTCGAACGCTTGTCGAGTTTCTCAATCCAGACCCTTAATTACTGTCAGTTGTTAATTTTTGTTTGCTCAGAAAACACAAACAAAGGACATCGGACAAAATTTAAAAACATTTATTATTATTTATTATTAGTTCTGGGTTGAGACCGTAACAGCCCCTGACGCTTGGGTAATCCCGTTGCGTCCCCTTGTGAGCCTAAGCATGGCCCCAAAGTCCTCTCCATAGGGAGAGGACAGCAGCCACGCTGTTGCCTGATATCCCTGACTCACAAATGCAATAATTGCCTGTGAGTTTTAGACGTTTCCCTGCAACTGCAGGGCAGTGACAAAGGATATGAGTAGATGTCTCATTATCCTTTACGCACAGACGACAGAGGGGACTTTCTGCAAGCCCTATCTTATGTCTGTGATATCTTAGGTTCCCATGTCCTATATATATTTCTGTTAGGACTTTGATTTTGTTCCTCCCGAGCTTGAGTATTTCCCTTGCTCGTTTAGAGTTAAGCTTTGAGCCCAATAGTGTTTTGGCCTGTCTGCAGCCAGAGACCAAATCCCACTCATTCTGATGTTCCTCAGCCAGCCAACTGTTGATTTCTTCAGTGACTGACCTGCTAGAAATACCTACAACTGGCTCGGGTCCAGTAAAATTGCTCCTTGTTGCTAGCTTGGCTAGCCTATCCGATATCTCATTGCCCTTGATACCGCTGTGTCCAGGGATCCATAGCAGGGTGACTCGGTTATCCTTCGCTAACATATTTAGTGCCTTGAAGCATTCCCGTACTAATAGCGACGTGGTCGTTGTTCCATTCGAGGCCATTATAGCAGCCCTGCTGTCTGAACAGATACGGATGTTTCTTTTATTGTCATACTCTTTTGCCTTGTAGGCGCACTGGAGTATGACCATAATCTCAGATTTTAGAACTGTGGCGTAGGACCCCATCTCAATTGTAAAGCCCATTCCATTCCTTCTATGATATACGCCGGCTCCTGCATTCTCCTTGTTCCTGGAGCCACCTGTAAACCAGTTGTCCCCATCACTGGGCAGGTATGCGTCGCGGTTAGCCCATTTCCCCTTCGTGGATAGGCTAACTCGATACTTCTTGTCGAAGAGGTGGCGAGTGACCATTTTGTTCCTGGGCATGTTCAGGGTCGGCCCTCTCGCGATGTCGACTGGGATCTTCACTGCTGTCGAGATCCTTCTGTCATTTACTGGAATCAGCCTCCAGGCCGCCTTCGCAGCCACGGCCGTGATGGTAAGATGGAGGGGCTCTAAACCTGTTAGTGCCCCCAGTGCCATCGTGGATGTCGACTTCGAGGCTCCAGTGACACCTCTCAGAATCAGTCCCCTGATTCTTTCCAGTCGAGTTTTCACAGTGGACAACTCGATCCTGCTCCACCAGACCACCGCCGCATAGTTTAGCCTGGTTCGCAAGATCGCTGTGTAGATCCACATCAGTGTCTCCGGCTTCAAGCCCCAGCTTTTACCTATGGCTCTCCTACAGAGCCATAGAGTCGCTACTAGCTTCTTGCACTTGTTTCCCAGGTGCTCGTTCCATAACAGCTTCTTATCCAGAATGACTCCTAGATATTTACCTCGTTCTTTGATTTCCAGTTGTTGTCCTCCAAGTTTCAATGTACTCGTGGTTCCCCACTTGTACCTTCTGGTGAAAGCGACTGCGTCTGTCTGACTCGGACTAACCTCTAATCCAGTTTTCTTGCACCATGAATCCACTATCATCAGTGCTTGCTGCATTACTCCGAAGAGCGCATCCAGGTGTTGGCCGCGCACGATAACCAGTATATCGACCGCATAGCCTATGACGTGGTGGCCCTGACTCGAGAGTAGATGAAGCAGTTCATCCACTACTAGGCACCACAGCAAGGGCGATAAAACTCCTCCCTGCGGACATCCCGAGTCAATGTTTCCACATAAAGTGGCATCACCCTCAGTCGTAGTTAGGTTCCTGTTGGCCAACATGTGGCACGTCCATTCCACGACTGCGATAGGCACACCATGTGTAATCATGGCCGCCCTGATCACCTCCCCAGAGGTGTTATTGAAGGCTCCTTCGATGTCCATAAAGGTCCCAATCGCGAGGCCTTTCTCCTTCAGTTGACCTTCAATTAGGTTTACTGCTCCGCTTAGGGCCGTCTTCGTAGAGTGCCCAGCCCTGTAGGCTTGTTGCTCCTTGTGAAGCGGCCTACTTGACAAGACCTTATCGCGGATATATCTATCCACAAGTCTTTCCACTGTTTTTAGTAGGAAAGATGTTAGGCTACTTGAAAAGCCCGGGAAATGTGCCTTGATCAGGTGAGCCAAGGTATCTCCGTCTGACTCCGAGTACACCCCGCCGGGCAGTTTCAGAGTGCCGAGAATAGCGTCCGGATTTCGAGAAAGCAGCCTATCCAGTCTAGCCGCCTCAGCTCCCTTCTCGATGTCTGTGCAAAAGTTGGTCCAGCTCTCTTGCTTTGCCTTACGTATTGCACCCCTGTATTCGTCCCTCATCGTTGTGAATGACGTCCATAGTTCCTTCTTTTTGCCAGTACTGGCACGTCTGAACCTCTCTCTGGTTTCCCTGCGAAGCTCTTCGAGTTTCCCATTCCACCAGTGCATCTTCCCGGCCTTTCGGACTCTTGTAGGCCGACAATTACTCTCATAAGTAGCTTTGATGGCCTCCGTGAAAGTTTTGGCTGCCATCTCCAGGGTATCTACGTCTCGAATAGACCTGGGAACCTCCGAAAGTGCTCATCTTAGTTCCGTGGAAAACTGATCCCAGTCCGTTCTTCTTGGATTTCTGACCCATTTAGGGCCAGCGGGTACAACGGATTCCAACACGAACTCTATCTGTGAGTGATCTGAGAGAGTGGGTTCATCTGAAACTCTCCACTTCTTGATATTATCCCTAAAACCACTGGTACAGAGAGTGATGTAAATGACTTCCTCCCTGACCGAGTGACGGAACGTCGGGGTGTTCCCCGTATTAAGAATATCCAAATCAGTGGTGATTAGGTATTCCAGTAGGTCATTACCTATTGAGTTGATGTCCGTGCTGCCCCACAAAGTATAGTGGGAATTAGCATCGCATCCCAGCAGAAGAGCAATACCCCTTACCTTGCAATATTCCACCAGTGTACATACCTCCACTGGTGGGTTGGTATCGCTGTCATAAGGAAAATAAGCCAATCTCAGAACTAGCCTTCCTATTCCCTTGAGATTCGTGGCTATCACCATCAGGTCTCTCGAACACAGATCCAGGAGCGGGACAGCGTTAACTCCCTTCGCCAGTATGCAGGCCCTTGGTTTGGCCGCCTTGGGGTCCCTGTAACAAAAAAGACCAGCCCCCCCTAATCCCCTTATGGTATCTCGAACTAACCATGGTTCTTGGATTAGTGAGATACCTGTGTGCCTCGCAGCCATGCCCCTCTGCAAAACTGCAGAGGCGCCTTTGCTGTGATGCAAGTTAATCTGGGTAATGGTTAGACCAGAAGCAGTCATTCAGGTCTGCTCCCGATCCTCCGGTGTCTCAACAGGCTCCTCCTGTCCCTGGCCGGCAAGCCTCAAGTTGACCTGTCCAAAGTGATAGAAGGGCCTGTTGTTGAGTTCCGCAAGAGCCCTCGTCTGGGACTCAGGAATCTGCACAACTAGGAGATGTCTAGTGCCTCCTACTGTGTCCTCTTCCTGAGGCCTATCGTCCCTGACGATTCGCCAGGACGCTGTCCTAAGTGAGGGGTTGAATTTCTCCAACCGACGGAGCACCTTAAACGGGTCTTCCGGTTTACCCAAGAACCACGCCGTAGCCTTCACCATCTTCTGGAGCAACTCAACCCCACCCGCCTTAAGAGATGCGCCTTCTCACGACTCAGTCTCGACCACTGCTTTGAGTAGCCAAGCCTTAGCCGCTAGGTCAGCTGCCACAAATATGAAGACCCCTCCTCTGCAGAAGGAGGTCACGAATCTTGGCCATTGATCTGGGGACACTCTTTCGAGCGCCCTCCAGGTAGACTCCCTGAAAATCTCGTACTGCTCCGTAGTGAGCAACGAGTCCGGGTAGTTGGTGTCGGTCACCACCATCGTCAGGGGGTTAATCCTCTGAGCGGCCGTCAGTCCAGCTCCCGACGACTCTCTGTTCGTCGGATGTTGGGCCTCCTTGTGCCTCTTCAGAGTCTTAGCCATCCTCGGTGGGGTGTTCTCTGAGCCCCTTCCTCTCTTCTGGGCCTCAGTGCTGGATGTCGGCCCTGTAGCTGCCGGCGTTCCAGCTTCCGCAGCTACTCTACTAGCCTACGGCGCTTGCCTCTTCAGTCTCCTTTTCAGGGAACCGTTGATGCGTCTCCTCTTATTGGGGGACTGATTGGCCTCTCCCATTACCATAGCCTCGTCCAGGGGGGCCGTCAAACCCCCAGCTCCCGAGGGAGCTGGGGGCGCAGCCGTCACCTGAACTTTGCTTGCCGGAGAGACAGATAAGGGGGAAAGGTTTACGTTCGACCCGTTAAGGCCCAACCCCTCTCCCGCGTCCGCCACCACCCTTACTCCTCCTTTTTCGTTTTTTGTGTTTTGCGTATCCATATTGATCCCACGAGAAGCTAGGGAAATAAAAGGTCAGCCCCTGCAGAGCCCCGCATGTAGGGGTAAGACTAATTACTCGGGGAGGTCGTCCGGTGTCCCCGAGAGGCCGTTAGGACAGCTACGTAACCCCTAGGTGCCAAAGTGCCACGAAGACGATCGCTCTACACCCATGGCTTAGGGGAGTGGTCACATTGAGTGAGACACTCAATGTTCAAATATCCGCTTGCAAACCAACATAACAAACGGAGGGCTGTTTCTTAGACGCTATGCGGGCCGCAGGTCATTCCTGTCCCAATTTAAAAACTGAAAATCGGTCCGGGAGGGGCCTCGACCCAGGGATCCAGAAGGCCCGTGTAAGCTAGGCTCTTTCACCCTTCTACCATACCGTAATCACGCATACCAGGAGAGCCCGTTTAAAGGGATCCTTTTCCTCTCACCTAGGAGAGCCCGTGTATAGGGATCCTTTCATACATATCCATACGCATGCAGGCCGAGGTCCTTTTGACCCCCCTGTCGCACACGCTTAAGCCTCCCCACCAACTACATTGGTCAACTCTGAAAAAAGAATGCGCTAGTTTTCATCTTTGTTCGCCTGCCCGTCCTCGACATGTCGAGTTTTTCGCAGTTTTTCGCGCGTTCACTTGAACCTACGCTGGCTCGCTGATTTTTCGCTGAAAAAACATGAAACATTCCAAAAAACTTCTTTCGACCCTTATGAAGAACTTCTCCACGGAAAGTTGTTCGAACTCCAAAATTCCCTCGATACTTTTTTCCGCCAAACGTGAAAAAGCATGGTATTAAATAGCTATTGACAAACATCGATATATTGTTAAACAGTTAACTTTTTTATGCACGAATCGAATTCCGTAGGTATCGACAGAGTATAATACTGTTTGGGTTCAAATTTCAAGTCATTGCGTTGAAACGAAAAAAAGTTACGGCGATTTTATTTTAAAAAACGCATTAAATTCCGCTCGTCGAAATTTGCAGTTTATATTTTATTTTTCACAAAGTTGAAATCGCACAAAAAAAATTTTTAGATAAAAATTGTGCTCTCCATTAAGGACTATATGCTCATATTTTTTTCGAGTGGTTTTTTTTTGAAATTTGAGTTTCAGATAATTTTATGCGTCACTTTATCTCGAATGGGAGGCAAGGAATACAAAGGAGAGCGTCCCGTCGGTTACTGCATCCAGACCCTCAATTACTGGTTTGACAAATAACGCAAGTTATTGTCCGTGTATTTGGTGTGGTGTCACGAAACCCAATTTAAGTTCATGTGGTACTTTGAGAACATTAGCTAGTTGTCTTTTTAATTATAATGATTGGTTGTAATCATGGAAGAGTAAAAAAAAAGATTTAAGATTTCAAAAATTGTGTCATTCCACCTTTGTTTTGTTCATATGAATCTTTTGTTAGGCTGCGTTAATACGCTCTACAGTAACATGCATAAACTGTATCCTGATATTGCTTTACAATGGTCGCAAAAAAGTAATGTTGCAAGAAGTTACACAAATGGTGGACAGTTTTCATTTTAAGGAAATGCATGTAATGCATTACTTAACAATGTGGACAAACTTCAGAATATATGTGATAGATAAAGCAGTTGGAGGTATAGCAGGTTGCATGGCGTACGTAGATACTTTTCGAAAGTTTAAAACAGTAGTCGACGACTATTTATCACTGAAATTACTACCAGATTTCGAACAAAATATTGAAGAATTTCAAAAAAGTTATAAACTTTTAGGAATTTCAGTAACACCGAAACTGCATACGTTTTTTTATCACGTAGCACAATTTCGTTCAAAACATAAGATGAGTCTAGGATTTTTTGGAGAGCAGGCTACAAAATCTATGCATGATGACTTTAACGAAAGTGGAAAAATTATTAAGTAATGAAACTTAACGAAAGTTACAAGACGAATTTACTTGGAGCTGTGCGCAGCTATAATAGTATGCATGTATAGATTCATAGAAGCTTATTTTCAATATTATAACATCCATTGTATTTGATAAAGATCTATTAATTTTTTTTTGTAATTTTTTTGTACTCTTTATGTAAAATATTTAAATGAGAGACAGTTGTTTACTCATTTATTATTATATTTGTATAATAAAAATTCTGATATTCGTAAAATAATATTTTTTCATTCAAATCCTATTTTTAAAAAATTGGCCACGTAATCTGATTTTAAAAACTAGATCAGAATATTCGGAATTAAGACACAAGTTTATGGCAAATATGACTTGTTTCTTTCAGAAAAATATAAATCTATCTAAATAGAGTGGCTATTCACTAAGTGAAAATGAGTGAAAAGTCATTCCTCACTCAAAACAGGTCAAGTGAAATTTCTTATGATCCGGCCAGATCATGACAAATTTTTCCAAACCTTAGGAAATCGTGCTAACTCAGGGAGAATCACGTAAATTCTTCCCAACTCTTCAAATTTCTTCTCAGCTCAGCGTCGGTCACTGTAAAGTCAGCGCGGTCATTTGTACTCTTACGAACTCTCGCTCAACTCTTTCGAACTTCTAAGTATTCAGTCATTGTTGGACTTGCTGATATTTTTATTTTACGCGTAATAAAGAAGATTTTAATTTATAATAAGCTAATTATCAAATTAGAAGAGACAGAGAATTGCATTTATTCAAAATAAATATTTGAATACATTTCGTATGCACTTTTTATTTGAGTTGCAAAGATGTTTTGAGTCGCTAAAACAAAAATAAGAATGCATTTCATGTTTTACTTGATTTTGCGCTGTTCAATTTGTTTCAAATCCGAGAACCTGGTTTTTGGTTAGAAAATCTTGTTAAAACAGCCCTCATATTTCATTCGTTTATATTTTTATCTTAAAACGAACCTGAAAATAAGGACGATTCCCGACTCGCACCCGCTGTTCTCAGTAGTATACCCCCACCATTGCCTCCAGCACGTTACCCTTCGCTTCCTTGTTCTCGCCTACCTGAGATATTTAAACTGGACATTGTAAATAGAAATTGTAAATTTTATTGTCGGGATTCCCGACAATAAAATAAGGCTGTTGTCCCTTTGAGTTCCAGTTTAGAAATTTCTGATGGTGTTTATTACTCTAAAATTTGAAGCATTCTAGCTTCAAAGACGCGTAAAATGATTTTGAATAAAAAAAATTATTACAAAAAATGTTATTACTACAAAAAATCTTGGATCAAAATGAAACTGTTTGGTTGGAAATTTAACTGTTTTGTTGAAAAATCGTCTTTTTAGGTTGAAAATTCAAGTATCTTCATACAAAATTTACTTCTTATTTAAAACTCATATTTTGTTATTAAAAAGTAAATCTAAAAATTTATTTTGATGAAAATTGAACTATTTATTTGCAAATTTGTCTGTTTAATTTAAAAATTCATCTATTTTGGTAGCAATTCCATCTTTCTTGGATAAAATGGCAACTGTTTTATTGAAAATTTCACAATTTTGTTAAAAATTGATACTTTCGTTTGAAAAATTCAACTATTTTGTTGAAAATTCAATTGTTTTGTTGCAAATTCAATTGTATTGGTGCAAATTCAACTATTTTTTGGAAAACTTATCTTTTTAATTTAAAAATTCTATTTTAATCGAAATTGCATCTTTCTTGGATAAGAGTGCAACTGTTTGGTTGAAAATTAACCTTTTCTGCTTGAGGATTCAACTATTTTGTTTGAAAATTTTGGTTGAACCACTTTTTTTTAAGAAACAATATTTTGTTGAAGATTTATATTTTTAGT
>CAKNYM010038522.1:0-10000 GCA_932195095.1 Andricus curvator | reverse complement strand
GGTAGAGCTAAAAGTAGTGTCAACAATTTCATTTTTCGCAATTGCAGCGCCATCTATCGCGAATCGAAACAAATTTTCCGAATAAAACTTACGTATTTCGTAAAGGAGAATCTGAATCTGTTATAAAAAATTTGGGTTGCCGTTTGAAATTACAAAGTTACCTCCACCCCTGCCTCCTGTGGGGGTGGGGGTGGGGTAAATTTTAGCAAATCTTTTTGCCCCCTCGAAAATAAAAAGTTTTTATTCCAGACATTTTTTCCGTAGGATGCGTATTTTTTGAGATATTTCGTTGTCTCAAGTTAAAAAAAACACCCTGTATATTCCATTAACACACCGGAGCTCATCAGTATCAATTGTCCTAATGAGAAAACAAAAAGGGAATATCTTTCACATTCTGGAATATTTCAATTAGGAAATGGATGTACTGCAAGTACAAAAGATACTATACTGACAGGGATAACAATAAACACAAGCAAGGAAGAATACATATACAGCCCAGAAATTTCATTAAATACAACTAATATATCAACTGTAATACAAAAATTCGCAAAACTCACCTCCACACAAGAAAATGATCTAAAAGTACAACCAGCCAAAAATTGAAAAGAATTTCAGGATGGAAAATCATTAGAAGAAATTGAGAATCAATTATTAGAATTCGAGCAACAACAAAATTACAACAAAAGAAGAAAAATCACATAACAATAGGATTAATCTCTGGAATATCTATAGTAATAGCAATAATGATTATATATAGAATAAGAAAAGCAATCGCCAAAATCTGCAGGAAGCCAAAAAGAAAGGCAAAATCACAGCACAGCGGTCAAATTGAGGAAGAAATGCGAACCCTGTCAAATGATAACAAGCAAGAAAAACAATGCAGCAAAGTAAAGATGGCATCAACACCACAGGCGCACATCCCGACAACCAGCGTTCGAGTAGCCTAAAACGGAATAATGATTATGATTTAAATTATTCAGCCCCCTTTCAATCATCTTCATCGAGGACGATGAAAAATTCTAAGAAGGGAGGAGACACAAGGGCACCTTGTTTTTCTCGAGTTTAATCATAAAATCCACCAAAACTTTACATGACCAAATTGAAACAGTTGAAAACATAAGCCCAACACAAGTCAATCATGGCTGACCAAACGCACACCGTGAATACGGAAAGACCAGCCTCGATGCCAGTAGAACAAACGATTAGCATCAGACCTGACGTTAACATCCATTGTGGCCGCTTGCACTAAGTGGAATACTACCGCAGTACACAGACTCCGCACGTCCAACGAGAGATACACCAGTAGAAACGCAACAGCACTTCGACGGCTTACGGAGGCAGAGGAGAGCAAGGAAGGCACAGTAGCTGACCTGTCGTCATCATTCATTATGGCCGCCCGTACAAGAAGTATAATCTTACAGCGATAAGAAAAATCGGCCCGCCTGAAGAGAAGAATTGACACACACCAACCGCAGTGAATCAACATAGAAGAAAATCTATACAACGGAACGTGCTACCTGAAATATGCAAGCCATCGAAACGTCTAACCTCAAACAACAGAATTGAGCATGTCCTAATAGAGCCCTAAACAAATGTGAGTAAAATCAATGGCAACAAAATAAGAATCACACTGTAAAGCCAGTAAACAGACATATCATATTCGATAAAACCAAACATGGGAGAATTGTCACTTCTAGAAAAAAATTTCATAAAAACAATTGATTCTTATTTTAGCGTGATTATAATCATATGACAATTGAACGCAGCAGTAGTTTTAGACCCATAATTGACCAAATTAGCTATGTTATGAACAGAAAATAATTTTAAGTTGAAACTAACGATAATTTCCAATTATTAAAACTTATAGATGTCCGATATGCTATAAAATTCGCGATATTATCTTGAATTAGAAAAATTTGAATAAAAACAAGTTCAAAACATATTCGAAAAGGAAGGAAATGAAGAACACATATCATCTTTGAACTAAAGACATACAATTTCAAAATTTATAAATATTTCAAAAACCAAACCTAGTTATGTCTTTAGTGCAAAACATGCACAAACCAAATATACGAGATGGAATTTATTCATCAATTCATAGACATACACATACAATAATAAGACACTTCCAAATCAATAATCAAATCAATAGATTGCAAGGATAGCCATCAAAAATCAGCCAAAAGTTGGCCTCGGCAACTCCGACTCAAGATCAGAGATGTCCAAATCGCCACAGTCCAGGTCCGACACCGAAATACATTCAATTTTTGGGGCTGTACCAAAACAAAAAGAGTAATTAAAATCTAACACCATCAAAAGTTACGAAAAATGGTCAAAACCAATACAGATTCAACACTAAAATTACCTGTTGCATCGCGAAGGAAATGCCCACATCGGCAAGCGTATTGGACACACACCATGTGTACGAAACGTCCACACAGGAAAAAGCGATAACTTGTACCCTCAATGCTAGAACAGAACAAGAGAAGACATATTATAAAAGGAAAACACAACAATTAGCAAAGAGAAAAGAAGTAGGAAGTAAAACAAATCGTGTAACTTTACCCCATGCAGACAGGAGGTTCGTATGCAAGTGCGTACACACACGCGATTTCTGGTCGCTATGTGCCCTGGCGGACCGGTCGAACGCAAGCATTACGCTGCAACGTAATGGTAAAGTAATGTTAAAGTAATGGTAAAGTAATATGGCATTATAATTAATAAAAGAAACAAAATAAATATGTAAACTGTTGCAATTATAATAATAAGTTAAAATTTACGTTAAATGGTCTTGCCGTAATTGCAACAAGTTGCTTTTTCAGCGTTCAAAAATAAACAAACAAAGTGGCTGTCATTGAAGTCAGGCCCCTGCATGTTGGTAGTCTGCTAACGGCGGCTTCAAGCGGGTTGCCAGCATGCAGGGGCCCGACTTCAATGACAGCCACATTATTTTTTCATTTTTTAACGCTGAAAAAGAAACTGGTTGCAATTACGGCATGACCATTTAACGTAAATGTTTACTTCTTATTATAATTGCAATAGTTTACATATTTATTTTGTCTCTTTTATTCGTTTTAATGCCATATTACTTTACCATTACTTTAACATTACTTTACCATTACGCTGCAGCGTAATGCTTGCGTTCGGCCGGTCCGCCAGGAAGAAGACAGGCGGAGGCTAACGAGATCGTACATCTCGTCAGCCCGCTGTTGCAGTGCATCCCTCGCGTCCTCGAGCTCGATAGAAACAACAGCAGACTGCTGGGCGCCGCTACTCTTCGCTGGACGACCACGCTTCCTTCTTCCAGCCTGGCCTCTCATACGACTAGCAACAGAAGGAGAAGCTACCGTAGAAGCCTCCGATTGTAAAACCTGGCACAGAGCAGAATAAAATCCTAACGCTGTGTCCACATTTAGAAGTCTGCTACAGAAGTCCCTGGCGGCGAAGCGACGAGGCCGTGTTTCCAGGGGAGTTTCTGCAAAACAATAAAAATAAAAGATTTCAGTAAGAAACAAGCGGAGAAAACAAAATTTAAAAGCAGTAAGAAAACTGAAACGAACAAGACAACCCAATTAAAACACCTCGTGCTTTAAATTTAGCAGCTTCAGCAAAAATTTTAAACTTTAAGTCAGGTACAACAATGCGTACTAGATAACCGACAGGCTCACTGTGCAAACGATGCACCACAGTAAAATCTTGTTCGGTAACATCAATGGATAAAATATCCCGACACAATGCAACGAAATTCTCCAAAAGAGTTAGCCTTTTATACCCACGAATCGTAAAGTGGTTGATGTTCAGGGATTCTTCCAGATGTGTTACTCGAAAAGCTAAACTGTCAATTTTCGAAAATCGCGGTAAAGCATGCACAGTTGTACTTGAATTCGAGCTATCAAGTGAAGTATTCACCGGCTCAAAACTACCCGATTCAAAAACAGACAAGTCGAAATCTGAGATGCAGTCTGTAAATTTTGAAGAGGACAAAAGGGAAGTTTCACTCATATCACTTGAAGTAATGACATCACTAGTAAAATTCTCAACACTAGGGTTTGAAATTTCGCGCACAATATCTTCTGTAGCGATATTTCAACATAATGTAAACTAGAAAACAAAGTGTCAAAAAACGAATCTAAATCCAAGACACTAGATGGAGATTCGCACGATAACCCATGATTATTAGACGTTGCCATTACAAGACAGGAAACGACACTAAGAGGAAGAAAATGTACTAAGCTTACTCACCGGAAGAAACCGACGTTGCACTATTTTGGCTTAAATCCATCGCAATATTGTTATCACTGCAATAATCCTCGTAAAAAACCGTATGAGAAGAGTAGGAACTACAAGCGGAGCTGGGACCTTCCATGTCACACAAAGATCTAGAGAATAACGAATAAAGAACCAACCCAGATCGCATGATGACAGCATGAAGAATTTAGATGACACTAGAGAAATTTTTCTGCAAAACAAAATGTAGTCAAAACATTGAATCACAACAGACCACGAAGAAAAGCATAAAAGGAAGATTGTACTCACCAAGTCACGTACCAAATATAAGCACAGTACTCACCTACATCCAGAACATAACACACAGAAAACTTACACTAGAAAACGATTATAAAATTTAAAATATTCATGTCAGACACCTATAAGAAGAATGTTACATAACAAAAATTTGATAAACGCGAAATTAGAAATGTATTAAAGAAAACTAAAAATTTATGTAAACTCATCATCGAGGACGATGATTAATTTAAGAAGGGAGGACTGTTACATCCCGAAATTTAAAATTTTTGATGTAACGCCTAGCTAGGCGCAGCCTATTTTACCCGACATATTTCCGTCTAACACCTTCAATTACAAGCCAGAGCATTACCGATTCTCTTTGAGTTTAGATCTAACTATGGTAACTATGCTACGTTCGGTAAGATAGAAACCACAAGATAGTTAAAGTGTTACCATGGAAGGATAAGAGCTCACAGAATGTCGATAAATTAACCACGCTCGATTACTGAGATTGTAATTGAAGATCTGACCGCTATAAGATAATCATAATTTATTTATATTACCATACGAATTTATTTGTACTCCCAATAGTTAAAGCAACAATAATAACAAAGTCAAATCCAAAAACATGGAGTATGAATACACCCGTGTGTGTGAATTAAATAATAACTTTAGCAATACAAATATATGTATCGTAATTTCATAAGTGTATGACCCATTCAGTGGAAGAACCTGTATATAGTCAGACAAGGCAGTACCCAAAAGTGTCTAACTACATACATAGAAATAAGGATAAGTATTATACAGAATAACTGTGCATAAGAGGGCAAGAGATGAAACGCCAATCGAGACTTTTAGCGAAACGGGTTAAAAAAGTCATCTGAGGCACTCACCGCGAGGTATCAATATCATCGGTCAGAAATTGTAAATCCTATCATTAGCATGGGGCCACGGAACTATATAAACCCCAGAGCCATCCCTGTAAATTGTCTTACGTTCCCAGCAGGCATACTGACAACTTCGATACACGAATCGCGTACTTCAAGTCTTCGAGAACTAAGTAACGAATCATCAAGTTGTGAACTAAGTCCCTTCGGTTTCCATCGTCGTATGAGTCTAATCCGGGTAAAGTCCACTGTGTTATACGTCCGTGAAAAGAACTCCAGAGTGGATTCGGTAGCTGATATGGAACCGTGTATCGCTCTACGGGTTAATTGTGATTGTGAATTCCTTCGCTATTACCCAAACCAACACTGCGAGAGGATCTTGTCGTTGTCCTCCGAGTATAGAGACGCAAGCGACAAACTAACTCTGCGAGAGGATCTTGCCGTTGTCCTCCGATTATAGAGACGCAAGCGACAAACTACTACTCTCTCTTGGTACATGTAAGTCTAAGTTTATGTAACTGTCAATCTTACCCATTATCTTTATAATATATTTTTTACTATCGTAACTGTCCTTTCTTTATTTTGAGCACTGGTTTAATGCGGTTCGCATAGAGCTGACAAGAGACAAACGTACCCACAAATAAATAATTGGTCAGGTCTTACCAGCCTGACATAAGCAGCTCACTAGCCTCCCTCATTCTAACCATTTTCCAACCTACCGTCGCCTTTAGCTCGGGACGTAACATACACTTTTATTAAAAATTTCAGGAAATAATTTAAAATATTTTGTAATCTTTTTCAATCTCTTAGATTTCATTTTAAAAAAAATCATTAGAAATATTTCCATGAATCTTAAGAACATTTTTTTCATTCTCTTGACACTCGCCAAATTCAGTTTACCTAAAAATTGTCTTGAAGTCTTCCATATCCTTTTTCCACCCATTTTGAAATCTTCGAAACTGAAAATTATTCTTTCAAAATGAAACCGAAACCATTTAAAAATTTCCCAGGAATTGAAAAAAAATTAATCTCCTCAAATCTTTTTAAATTATTAAAAAGCTTCTAAACTTTTTTTCGAATTCTTCGAAATAAGCTTTTAGCCATAATTTCATTTTTCTTATCACTTTGAAAATGTAAATAAGTTTACAAATTATAGTGTGAAAGCAAAATGTTAAGAACAGAATTATTTTCTAATACTAAACATTTATTTACAATATAATTTTTCTCGTTTTCGATCACAATGTGTTGGATATTTTCGAGATATTTAGTAACATCGCTTTTTTCAAATAGGACATGCAATTGAAGATGTTACTTAATCCAAAGCTTTGCTTAATCGGGTCAATCCCCCGCCCCCCCACGTAACATACCGTAACGAAACACGAACCCCTCCCCCTTTTTAATGTTACGTAATATGTGAACGATTCTTAAGAAAGTTTAAATCTAGTTTGAACGTTTGGTTCCTTTAACTGTGTTCACGAAGGAATAGTAGGGAGATTTTTCATAGCGTTTCCTAGGATACGGTAAACGCTAAACGATACGCTAACGAACGTCGGATAGCGAAAAACGGTAACGCTAAACTCGCCGAGCATGCGCAGAAACGTCATCACGCGACTTTACCGTTTACCGTAAGCTACGGAACGCTATGCAAAATCTCCCTAGTAAGGAGTAGTATCTCTGTAAGTGAGGAGTGGGATGAGCGACGTCCAAGAATTCGTTAATGCTTGCCACGAATGAAAACTTGAGAGCAAGAGCATGCACATGCGCACTGGCGGTGCACAGCTATATAACTAGACTTTTACAAATGTATATTGTTTTTTACATTTTCATTATTAAAAAATAATAATCACATGCAATTATTTAATGGCCATAAAATATAAAAATTTTGCACATAATAACCTACAATATTTTGTTCACTGAAATTAACGTATCCCTTACTTACGTAATCCATAGATGATTATAATAATGTTATTGTAGTACTTACACTTTCTAGATCCTTTTCGTATTTTTGATGCCATTTCCCTGCTCGTTTTTACTTCAGGAACGTGATATACACCAAACAAAATAAAAATAAAAATGAACATAACCTACATATGCATCGAGATGTCAAAATATAACATCGGGGAGTGGGTATAACACGTGAATGCGAAAAGAACTCTGTGCATGTGCACGATCTTGCTCTCAAGTTTTCATTCGTGGCAAGCATTAACGAATTCTTGGACGTCGCTCGTTACACCTCTGCTCACCAAACACATAGAATGATACCACTCCTTACTATTCCTTCGTGACTGTGTTAAATGACCTAACCTCACGCTATGACATGAGTGCGCAAGCGCATACGTGTTTGTGAAACTTGCAAACGTTTCAGAAACTTTGGTCCCATGAAACGTTTCATTGTTTCATGAAACTTTCAATGTGTCAATAAAACGTTTCATAGACTCACAACCCTAGTTTACGACAATTCGTAAATTCCAGTGGCGTTTACAACAATTCGCTCTAAGCTCGCAGGGGAGCTCAACCTCTATAGGATATAATCTGACGACGTACAGAGGGTCCAGAGACAGTGTGGCAACCTAGTGTCATTCTTGCTAATTGGCTCAGTTTTCTTATACATATGCTATGGATATATATATATATATATATATATATATATATATACTACACTATAGAAAACCTCAACTAAAAATGGTGGCATCCCTTCCAAAGATTGCGGCATCCGGCTAGGTTGCCACACTGTCTCTGGACCCTATGTACATTATAGGATATAATCTGACGGCCATTCAGTCTCATAAATTTTATTGATTGAGCTCTCCTTCGAGCTCAGAGCGAATTGTCGTAAACGACACAGATGATGTAAACAGGGATGAGATTCCTATGCTCTCTAATCTAGTTGATCAAATCTCTGTTTTTATCGTATGAAATGAGAGGAAAATGTCCAGTCGTTTTAAAAAGATCGACTGCAACTATCTCTTTCTATCTAATGTATCCGAACGAGCGGGACAGTATTCGGTAATCAAGAACTCTTGACTTCTCGATTATCGACATTCACCCCTCTCTTTCTGACACATAAGATAGAATGGCCGCAGCTAGCAGTCCAGTACTATATGTCGATAATGTATAGTACGGTTCATCACTTTTTTCCGGCGCGACCATGTTGGTTTGCAAAAGCAAGAGGAGTAAGTGAGAGAAGGAGAACAGTCAGCTCTTTCTCCCGCAATACCAGTTTAGCTATCCAAGATGGTAGACCGCCCCGCTTGTTATTTTGACCCCGCTACGACATGCCAAGTCCCCTCCTATTCCTATGTACATGGGTATAGGCAGTTAGCAACTTACGGCTTTTTCGTAGCACGATTCGAGTGTCAACAGTGGCAGGCAGCCTGCCTGCAGAAAGTCGATTAGAATGGTCCGTCTCTTTCACTCTCATGTTGGACTCCCATGGCAGATGAAAACAGTGGATGAAAGCAGAAACTCATGAGAGTGAAAGAGACAAATAGATTTATCCGTCTCTTTCACTCTCATGAGTTTCCGCTTTCATCTGCCATGGAAGTCCACCATTAGGGTGGAGCCCCACAGCAGTGTCAAACTTGGCGCAAAACGCAAAACGTCAAAATACTAGACGCTTCAGGTAATGCCAGTGTTTCTGTGGATTACTAGAAGAAAATCATTGGCTGAAATATCTAGTAATTTGACGTTATGCGTTTTGTGCCAAGTTTGAGGCTGCCATGGGACTCCACCCTAGGGTGGCGTCCCATGGCAGCGTCAAACTTGGCGCAAAACGCAAACTCGGAAATCACCAGACATTACAGCCAATGACTGTGTTTCTGCGGATTACTAGGAGAATATCATTGGCTGAAATATTTAGTGATTTGACGTTTTGCGTTTTGCGCCAAGATTGACGCTGCCAGAGATGAGGTGGGAGATTGCCGATCCCATGGGGACGGCGATTTGTCAAGCTCAGCTTAGAGGGCAGCACCGTGAGTGGACATATACGTCGTACGCAGGCACAAGGCATTATCTACAGTTTCCTTAGTTTTTTGTCATTTGGAAAGCGATTTGCTTCTTTATTTTTACACCCAATTGCCGCATGCACAGCTGGCAATTCGAAAATAGTGCTTTAAGCTAACACCTCAACGCTTCGTTAGATAGGACTGATATAATTCGAATAGCAGACGTTACCACCGTTGGAACCGTCATCTTGTGTATCTCCACGCGCACTAGCGACCCTAGCGGACAGTCGCCGTCCCCATACATTCAATTTCGAGTGATACAGAGCAAAGATATTATAAACGTAGTTGCGGTGCGGGTGTAGTTACCCGCGATAAATATAGAAGGCGCGCCCGGCGAAAATTGTCAGTTCCGCTCTAGCCTCCACCACTCCCCGATAGCACATATCGATAATACTTTGCCAAAAGCCACTTGGAGCGCTCTAAGCAACTCTCTGTAACAATCTGTGATTGTTCATTAATTCTCTTACTGTTTACTAGAGGCAGCACCTCCAGGACATGCGAAATGAGATGAGATATTCGAAGCTCGTTCAAATCCATTTTGATTAGAAGTAGATTTACTAATGGGATTATTAAATAATTAATACAGAATTTGGGTTAATAAAT
>CAKNYM010038520.1:0-12781 GCA_932195095.1 Andricus curvator | reverse complement strand
AAATTTAACTCATTGTTTATCAATATCGCAATATTTTTTTCTGAAAGAACAAGCGCTTCGCACCCGAATATACTATGTCGCGAACACATGAATCTATATACATTTATTTATTATTATTATTATACCATTAAGCCATTTCCCTTTCGGGGTAGGCGTGACTTGCTCGGTTGGAGAAAGGTAGTGTGTATATGGGTGTATAGGTATAAAGTAGATAGGTATATAGGTGTAAGGTATGTAGGTATATAGGTATAAAGTAGATAGGTATATAGGTGTTAGGTATAAATATTTTAGATTGATCTGGAATTCTCGTGTTATTTATTTAAATGACACGTTTATTCCGCTACACTGCTCCGACCCAGGTTGCTGATCAATCTCTCTAGCGATCACCCCAAGTGAAGAGCCTCACAAAATTGTTATGTATGGTTCTCCACTTGGGCCCATTATATTCCAAGGTCTTTGTTTCAGGCGTCATTCATTCTATTGCCACTCTGTTTACAAACTATTTGTCGCCACACTTTTCTGTCCTGGCATACTACTCTAGCTTCCTTCACGTCCATGCATTTTTTCAGGCAAGCTCTTGTGTTTCTATGGCTTCTTATGTCTCTTCGGATTAATGTCTCATTTACAGATTCTAACCATTCTTTCGGTGGTCTACCTCTGGACATTCTGCTATTAACTTTACCTTTATACACTTGTTTGTTCAGTCGTTCATCTTTCATTCTTTCAAGATGACCGAACCATCTTGACTGATTTCTTTCCCATGTGTCAACTATTGTCTCTTTTGCACCACATTCTTTGAGGATTGTGTCGTTTCGGACTTTGTCCATCAGTGTTTTTCCGCATATTATGCGCCGAGGTTTCATGCCGATCGCGTTAATTTTACTCCTGTCCTTTTCTTGACAGGTCCATGTCTCGCTACCGTATAGTACAGTCGGTACGAATATAGAATTATGTATGGCCATTTTGACTTTTTTTGATATGTTTTTATTTGTGAGGATGGATCCTGGTCTACCGATAACCTGCTTACCCTTATTTATGCGCCTATCTAACTCCCCATCTATTTTTCCGTCGCTAGTGAATAGACTACCTAGATACACGTACTGGTCAACTTGTTCTAATCTCTGATCATTTAGGAGAATTTTGCATATTGTTTTCTCACTTTTACCCTCAAACACCATGTTTTTTGTTTTATTTATGTTAATTTTGAGTCCCATGTCCTTCATGCTTGTATTAAGTTTATTCAACATTCTTTGCAAGTCCTCGACTGATTCTGCCATAGCAATCTTGTCATCTGCGAAAGCTAACCCACGTACCTTGACTGTTTGGAGATCTACACCTTCTTCGTCGAAGAGTGCAGTTCTTAGACACTTATCCATGAATATGATAAATAGCCACGAGGACATAACGCATCCTTGTTTCACGCCTTGCATAATATCGAACCAGTCACTCAGTTTCCCATTTACCCTTACAATCGCTTGACTACCTTTATATATTGTTTTTATTGCTTGTAGGAGCCTTCCATTTACTCCGTACTCTTTAAGGACTTCCCAAAGTTTACTTCTATTTACCTTGTCAAATGCTTTTTCTAGGTCAATAAATGCACAGAAAACTTTCTTTCCAACTCTCAAGCTTTTTTCTGTGATCTCTCTTAGACTAAATATCTGATCTGTAAATGATCTTCCTGGCATAAATCCACTTTGGACTTCCCATATCTTTTCTTCTGTAATTTCCATTACCCTACGAATAAGTATTTTTGAGTATATTTTACTTACGGTACTTAGAAGGCTGATACCTCTGTAGTTACTGCAGTTGCTTTTATCTCCCTTTCTTTTGTATATTGGTACGATAATCGCTTTTCTCCAATCGTCTGGGACTTCCCCCGTCTCGATACATAAATTTATCAATTCGCACAACCTGTGAGGTATGTACTCGCCACCGTATTTAAGCATTTCAGCGCTGATACTGTCCACACCAGCAGCCTTACCGTTTTTCAAGTTCTTTATTATGTCTCTGACCTCAGTGACACAGACTTTTTCAATTGGGTTTTCTAATGCATTTTGTTCTATGTCGCAGTATTGTTGTCCTATAACTTCACCTCCTAATAGTTCTTTAAAAGAGTCTTTTAAAGCGTCTACTATCCCGTCTATATCATAAAGCATTTCACCTTTGCTGTTTCTCATGCTCGCAAACTCTGTATTTTTACTTTCCTTCAACTGTTTATATAATAGTTTCATAGTTCCTTCGAAGCTGTTTTGTATTTTCCTCTCTTCTTCTGTTCTGATTTTCTCTTTACTCTCTTTGACTGGTCGTTTAACTTTTCTCTTTTTGTGTCTGTAATCATTTTCAAGTCTATTTCTCTCCTCATCGCTAAGACCTGTAATGTGCAACTTTCTTTCGTGCGCTTCTTTCTTTTATTTTTGGGCTGCCTCAATTTCATCATTCCACCATGCATGACCAGATTTTCTTCCTACAACCGCCGTGCCACATACTTCGGTCGCAGTTTCCACGATGATATCCCGTAGCAAAGTCCACATGCCCTCTAAATCTTTATTGTTTAATAATCCCTTCCAAATTGTCTCATCTATACGTTCGTTTAACCTATTTTGAAAGTCTATTCTCACTTCCGGTTTCTGTAAATTTTCAATCTTTATTCGCGTTTGTTTTGCTTTTGTTGTTCTCTTTCTTCTCCATCCCCGCCCTAAATTTATTTTGGAGACTAAGAGGTAATGATCAGTATTGCATTCGGAACCCCTCATGACTGTTGCATCTTTAACTAGTTCCCTTAGTCTTTCATTCGCAATAACAAAGTCAATTATACTGTGGCTATTTCCTTTACTCCAGGTGTACATGTGGATCATTTTATGTCTAAACCAAGTATTTGTAATAAATAGGCCCTTTTCTAAGCATAAGCTAACTAGTTTTTTCCCGTTATAATCTTTTCTTGTTGCATCCCCAAATTTACCTAGCACCCTTTCTGTATCTGTATCCTGACGTTGGACACCAACCCATCCGTTCATATCTCCTAGCAGAATTATTCTTTCACCTTGATCGCAAATACTTATTGTATTATTTAAAGTGTCCCAGAAGGCATCTTTGACTTCTCTCTGGTCACTATCAACTGGGGCGTAGCACGCTATGATGCATAATCTTCTGATTCCTACCTTCATTTTAGCCCACCACAATCTGGGAGATACAAACCCATGATCTTTGAGATGTTGTCTTGCTTTTTCATTCATGATTTAACCGACCCCCTGACTACCATGTGATTCACTGTCTACTCCTGACCATATTTCAAGATCGCCTTTCAACACCCCATTTTCTATGTTTCTACTTTTGCAACCCTTTTTCTTCGTCTCAAGTACACATGAAATATCTAGTTTCCTTGCATGCATAGTTTCTCGTAGTTCTCTTACTTTAAGATCATTCACTGCTCTAGCATTCCAAACACCCAGTCTCCATTCATCGCCTGAAACTCGACATTCACGTTTACCGTGTGTATGCATTTCGTCAATCAAAGTTTCAGTCCATTCCGAGGCTACTTTATTGTATGTATTATTCATGTTTAGATTGTACACCCAACTATCATCTTTATGCGCGAGATTTGTTTTGTGAGCTGAAATCATGTCCAAGTTAAGTGATTCTTCGTCGCACGGTGGAGAGTCTAGTTGTAACGTCAGTCCCACCAAAACTTCTATTACTGGAATGAGGGGGGGGGGGGGGCAGAAAAAGTAAGCCGAGAGTCTCAATTGGTTGGTGATTTGAACTGAGAAGGTTACCAGCCTTCAGCAGTATTAGATAGGAGTTAATATGTGCCCATCTGCTGAATCCCGGCCTACCTCTAAACGAGGAGCCAATAAGTCTTTTTTTTTTTTTAATTCAAAAAGGGTTCAATTTTATTTGATTTATTCATTTATTTATTTATTTATTCCATTTTTTTTCATTTTTTTTTATTTTTTTTTTTTTTTTAATTTTATTTATTTATTTTTTTTTTTTTAATTCTCAATGTAAAAAACCTTTGAAATACCGTAATTTCCCTGATTTATCGCGTGCAAATTCTTTGAAAAGTTATAAAAATAATATTACAAAAACTCAGCGAAAACATATAAAATTAATTCTTGGAATTTGTCAAAAAGAAGCCCTACCCCAACATGTCAGGATTTTCAGGAAAGAAAAGATTTGAAATTTCTTTCAAACCATTAAAATCAATTGGAAATTCCTTCTCATACCTAATGCTTTAAAATTCGATAAAGAGCCATATATAAATATATATATCAAATTTTCTCCTGCTTGAAACATTGAAATACTTATAACAATTGAACTGAAATATCACAAGTTTAAGGGAAACTTAAAATGCATTTAGGAATCTTTGAAAACAGCGCGTCAAGTGAAACATCATCAGTTTAATTTTTGAGTTTTTAACCGTTTTGAAGTATCTTTAGAGTTCACCCCCCCCCCCCCCCCCCCTATATCCTTACATGAGGCACGATAGTCTAAAATTTGTATCAAGAGATTTCATCATTATTTGAAGCTTTTAGATTTGAAAATTTTGTTTCAGTAAAATTAATACAAATTGATATGAGAAAAAAAAGAACTTATCTTTTGAAAATATTCTCCAGGCTCTCTTCTATTTCCTGTCCAATTTCAGGTTACACTTGAGGTTATACTTTTATGGAAAATTTTAAAATTTTATATTTGGTTTTTCCCCCTATTCTCGAAAAACACGAACGGTTTCCTGAGACAGTCGAGACGAACTGATCCCCTTTTTTTTAGGACAAAAGATGACCATGTGGTTTGCGTTAGTTTTCAATAACGTCGCAATAGAAGTTAAAAGTTCGGAATATTGAGTGATTTAGAAGGATTTTTTGGGGATAAACTGGGATATGTTAAAGAAACCTCTGAAATACCGTAATTTCCCTGATTTATCGCGCGCAAATTCTTTGAAAATGGATCAAAATAATATTACAAAAACTCAGCGAAAAACCATAAAATTAATTTACAAATAATCTTCTTGTTTAAAAAATCAACTTCTTGGTTGAATATTGAACTCTTTTTTTAAATTTCGAATTCGTTTCTTTAACATTACCTTTTTGTTTTAAGGATTCATAATTTTAGTTAAAAATGTATATCTTTGGTTGAAAATTTGTTTTCTTTTTTAACTGAGAATTAATTTTTTAAACTCAAAATGTAAGTATTCCATTTCGGGTTGAAAATTGATATTTTGAATTTAAAATTGATATTTTCTAATTGAAAACTCGTGTGCTTTTTCAAAAATTCGACTTTTTTGGTAGAAAATTAATCTTCCTGGTTGAACATGCATCCTTTCTGGTTACAAATGCAACTACTTGGTTGAAAATAATTATGTTTAGGCTGAGATTTCAACTATTTTTGTTGAAAATTCGACCTCTTAGGTTTTTTTTTTTAGGTTTTTGATTGAAATTTAAAATATTCTTTGTGGAAATAATAACTATTATATGTCTTGTTTGTAAATTTATTTTTTATTTGAAAAATCAACAACTTCAATTAAATTTTTTAAAAACTTTACATCTTTTTAAATTATTTCACCCTGGTCGACAACGCGAACACCAATCACTAATTATTTGTGTGCAAGTTGAACTGCTTTGTAGAAAAGCATTTGTTTAGGTTGAATTTAAATATTTTCGATTAAGAATTGAAATTTTTGTTGTCTTGAAATATTAACTATTACATGTTTCATTGAGAAATAATTTTTTTTTTAATCTGCAACTTGATTCAAACTTGATATACTTTGTAAAAAATTCATTTTTTCAAAAAACATTCATAATTTTAGTTGAAAATTCAACTCTTTCTTACAAAAGTCTTCTTAAAATTTTGCTACCGAACTATAATTTGTAAAAATTAAAAGCTTTTGAATAATTTTAAAAGATTTGAGGAGATTAATTTTCTTAAATATTTCTAGAAAAATTTTAAATGGTTAAGGTTTTATTCAAGAAGCATAATTTTAAGTTTTGAAGATTTCAAAAATTGTGGAAAAAGAATATGGACGACTTCAAGACAACTTTAATTTTTTAGGACTCAAACAATTATGAGGTAAACTATATTTGGCAGAGTGTCAAGAGAATAAAAAAAAATGTTCTAAGATTCATGGGAAAATTTCAAATGATTTTTTAAAATTAATTCTAAGAGAAAATTCAAAAAGATTGCTAAATATTTTGAATTATTTCCTAATATTTTTATAATAATATAATATATATATATATAGGTAGTTTATGACATACTTCAGACCAAAGAAATTCTTTGGTCTGAAGTATGTCATAAACTACTAAACGATTCTAAAGCAAAATGTTGTAATTTTGCCATATTAGATCATTTGAGAAAAAATTAGGAAAAAATTTGAATAATTTCAAAAAATAAGAAGGTTTAGAAATTTTGAAAAGAATTTAAAAAAAAAAAGAATTTTCTCAAGATTCTTGGAGAAATTTTAAATAATTTTTTATTTTGTAAAATAAACTTGAAAAAAAAATTGAAAAAGATTTGAAAACATTTTAAACAATATCACAAAATTTCGAAAAATAATGTAGAATATTTCAGAGCGAGAAGGTTTCAATTTGGTAAGATTAAACAATAAAAAAATCGAGTAAATTCAAGAAATATTTATAAGATTTAAAGATATTGAAAAAGAATTTTGAACTCTAAAAGATTTTACATAATGTAGATTTTTGAAGATTTTAAACAAAATCTTTTGAAGCTTCTGAATAATTTCGAAAGGTTTCGAAAGAATGAACTTTCAAACTTCTAAAAGTCCCAAATATCGTTCAAAAAGACTCACATTTTTCCTAATATTTTGTAAGATCCTGTAAAATACAAAAATGTCTTTAAAATCTTCTAGATTATTCTTTGGCACATCTGAAATATTCAAAAATCTTTTTTAATTTTCTCAAGAATCTTATTCTTATGAAAATTATATTTATGTAAATCCAAAAACAAACTCATGATAATTCTTTTCTTGTCAGTAATTTCAATATTTGTATGAATGAAAAAAATCTTTGAAAAGCATTCAGTGTTACATCAAAATGTCGTTTTATTCATTTCTAGATAATAATTCATCTTAACAAACCTTTTTGTTCAATTAAAAAACTTCTATTATATTTTTCAAAATAATACAAAAAATTTTACTTAACGGGTGGGGGGGGGGCAAAATAAATGTTACGGTCTGTTACATGAAGGGGGGGTGAAGGATGGTCGAAAATAACGTTACGTAATGTGTGAACGCCCCCCTAGAAAAAAATACAAATTTTCCCTAAAACAGTTGAATTTTCAATGCCGAAATATAAATTTTCTATTGAATAGTTGAATCTTCAAACCAAAAAGAAGAATTTTCAACAGAACAGTTGATTTGTCAGCCAAAACAATAACCTTTTAAGAAATTTGTTGAATTTTCGACCAAAAAAATGCGAATTCTCAACACGAAATGTGATAGTAAATATTTCCGAAAGAAATGTTTTGAATCCGAAATCAAAAACAATTGATTTCAACAAAAAAGGTTATTTTCGATCACACAGATGAATTTTCCACTGAAATGATTGATTCTTTGGCTGAATGGACAACTTTACAACAGAATCTTAGAATGTTCAACTCGAACTAATTGATAATCGACCAGAGGGTTGCATTTTGAAACAAAAAATATGAGATTTCTACCAAAAAAAATTAATTTTCAAATCAGAAACAAGAATTTCAATAAAAAGAGTGGAATTTTTAACCAAACGAAATTTTTCAGTCAAGACTGTCATATGTCATATGAATTTGGATCAAAAAAATTAATTTTCTGATAATGGTTGAATTTTGAACAAAACAGTTGCATTTGCAGGAACAAAAAATGTTGAAGTTTTATCATTCAGTTTTTGTTATCAGAGTTTTTAGCATTGTATGTGTTGTTTCAGACATTTATTATCTAAAACTCGAACTTAAAAATAATTTACCAGAATAAACGAAATAGCGACTAGAATTAATACACTAATGATGTCACAAAAATTTCAAAGATTCCAGAGGTTCTAAAAGATTTACTGGAATTACTGAATTACTACTCAATCAACTCAAATTGTCTTGAATATTATAAGATCAACGTAAAAATATTTTGCTAATTTTAATACTTTCATGGATGACAATTTCTTCACGTCTCAGGAGATCATAAAAGTTTCCACATATTTTTACAGCTTTTCATTTGCTGATCCGTAGAAGATATCGCATACAATCTAGTGAACGCTTGTCTTCAAAAAAGAATGATCAAACATATCGAATAGAAGCAGAATTATGAACAATATTCCTTTATTCAAAAATTTACGAAAAGAATGTAAAACACTTGCAGATGGACATTTTATAATTGAGCCCTGAAGGCAGAAACAATTTAAAGTACGGGTCTTTACAATTCTCAATTCAGTTTGATGAAGGTTTAATATAATTTATAGCATTTATGTACATTATTTTTGCTGAAATTAAATGATTTTAAAGTGAAGAAAGAATCGAAAGTCTTATCAGAGATAGCGTTTGATCAACAATAATAAATGTTCACTCAAGAATTTCCTCTTCTATTTCGTAGTTATATTAACATATGCTCATTTTTTCTTTAAATGTCATTAAATCAAACTGTTTTTTTTATATCGGCCGACGTTTGATTCATTGCTGTTATCATGATGAAAACTTGCCATGATCATTTCTGTTTTAAGCTTAAAAATTTCCATGCAATGAAAAAAACTTCAAGTGGATAGACAGACTATCTCACATTATTATTGTTAATTGCACTGTCCAGAAAAATTTTACCGATGAACTCATATAACGGAAACTGTCTTTTCCGAAGGATATAGTTTTTCTTGCGCAATGAGAATCTGATCTTGATCTTTTACCTATACCTCAGGTTTTTAAGATTTATTTGGTCCAATAGTTTTCTGTTTGAATTACAAATGACCCAATAATATGCATGCAGTCAAATACTTACATGTTTAAAATAAAATCTAGTTCCTTTCTGCTTTTTTTCAAGTGAAACAAAATCCAAAGGAACTTTACAGATTCAGTTTCTGTATACCCAAAGTAAATTATGATACCAATGTGTCAATTTTTTCTTACAAAATTAGGTTCAGATGAGCATCCCAATTTTCCTGCAAACACAGAAAATCAATGGAATCATGTTTGTTGCACCTCATTTGTTATGGTCTCGGAATGAGATATTCTACTCTTAAAATGAGAGTACTTTAAGTGTGAAACTGTAACATGAAAATAGCTGCATTCTCATTCTCCGGTGTCTCATTTTTGTTTCAATTTAAAACAACGCCGAATCGAGGTACTTTTGAGGATCGACGTTTTTTTTTTTTTTTTTGGTTATTCAACCCACCGATCAAATGTATGTAGCACTGACTATCTGAGACTATCCGAGGCATATCAAGAAAGATTTCCTTCAGTGCGGAAATTTCTAAATCCTCTGAATATCTCCTTAGTGTCTCTAATTTATATTCAAAGAATGCCCTGTAAATGTAGATATATCCTCGTCAACAAATAGTCTATTTGATATCCTTTAACGTATTTTGAAAACGCGAAATTTTTTATATATTTTTGTTGAACTTTATTATAAATGGAATTTAAGTCATATTAATTTATAAACCTACTTTTGAAGCTACTCTAACAGATATTGCAAAAAGTACTTATTTCATTATTCGTTATTTTATTCCTCATGTTGCATCAATCATCCGAAAACGGGCACAACAGACAGTTTTAAACCAGAATGTATTGTTTCAACAATTAGGTTTGTTAATTTTCATTATTTATTATCTCACTGAGTGAAAAGTGAATTCAACTTTTAAAAATTCAGAAAAACCCAGAACTACCTTGCGTTAATATTGGAGAAGATAGTAATAAACAAGAATAATTTATTTAAACAATAAAATTTGCTGAATTGCATTAATGATTATCTTACTCTAAGTACACTGTAAACAAAAACTTAAAAATTTCAGAAAAAACGCAACTTTCTAACATTATTCAAAGAGAATATTATTGAAAATAATAATAAATTGTTTGAACGATTATTCTTATTACCCTGAATTAATTATTAGCTAATTTTAATTAAGAAGTGGGTCAGAAGTAGAAATTTTGAGGAAAATCTGCGATTTCCTGGCATTATTCTAAGAGAATATTATTATAAACAATAATAAATTGTCTAAAATATTATTGCTAAAATCTGTTGCTTATTGCCCGAATCTGATTGAGAAGTTATCAGAAGTAAAAAGTATTATTTTGTCAGTTTGAAACAATTTGTATTGAAAAAACAAAAAAAAATCATTATTAGCCCCGAAGACTTGCAAAAGCCAATTTTTCATTTGTCCCCTGGAATTGTCAGAAAATTTTCATATACCCGAAAAATCCTGGAAATTTTTTTTTGGTCAGGGAATTTTTTCCAAAGCGTGCATAATTTATCTTTAAATTGCAATACAAAATTAAATCACAATTATTCTTTATTTTTGAAAGTAGCTTTATATTACTATATTTTACTATTTGGTTGAAAATTCGTTTTTTTTTCGGTTATTAAATAATTTTTCTAATTGAAACTTTGACTATTTTAGTTTTGGTTGAAAATTCATCATTTTTAGTTAGAAATTCATGTATCTAGTTGAAAAGTAATATATTTTTATTGAAAATGTATCTCTTTTGTTTAAAAATGTGCTATTTTGTTTATTTCTCAAATTAATCTTCATAACAGTTCAACTATTTTGTTAAACATTTGTATTTTTTGCTGAAAATTTATCATTCCTGGAAGAAACTTTATCTTCTTGTTTGAAAATACATCTTTTTTTAGTTAGTTTTTTAGTTTTGATTTTTTCACTTTGAAAATTTAACTTTTTTGTTGAAAATTAAACTATTTAAAAAAGAATCTGTTTGTTTTTTTGTATAAAATTGATATCCTTGGTTAAAAAATTCCACTTCTTGTTTGAATATAAAGTATGGGTTTTTACAATTCTTAATTCAGTTTAATGAAGGTCTAATATTAATTATAGCATTTCTGTGCATTATTTTTGCTGACATAAAATGATTTCAATTAGATTTAGTTAGTTTTTTAGTTTCAATTTTTTCAGTTTGAAAATTTAACTTTCTTGTTACAAATTATTCCATTTTGGTTGACTGTACAACTTTTTTTTTGAAAATTAAACTATTTGATAGAAAATCTGTTTGTTTTTTTGTATCAAATTAATATTATTGGTTAAAACATCTCCTTCTTGGTGGAAAATGCAACTCTTTGTTGGAATTTTGAACTCTTCCCTTTAACATTAATTTTTTCTCTTAAGGATTCCTCATTTTAGTTGAAAATTCATCTCTTCGGTTAAAATTTTTTTTTATTGAGAATTGATTTCTTTAACTCAAAACTTAAGTGTTCCATTTCAGGTTGAAAATTGATATTTTAAATTCAAAATTGATATTTTGTGATTAAAAATTCATTTGGTGTTTCAAAAATTCATCTTTTTTGTTAGAAAATCAATCGTTTTAGTTGAAAATTCATCTATCTTGTTGAAAATTCAATATTCTTCAAGGAACATTTTGAAGCGGGTAAAATTGAATTTAATATAGTGCCCACATTAAATTCACTTGAAGATGCACTGAGTTTTAAGTATAAGAAGAAAATATGAAAATTTGTTTAATTATTATTCTAAATCATGAACTTTAGAGACAAGGTCAAGGAATGATTAATAATGTTTTTAGTATTATTTGATTATTGAACCAATCGATGGTACTAATATGTTTAAGACAAAGACTCCTGCATTCTTCTTAAATTCTCCTTCAAACTTCTAATATTGCAGCGAAATTATTAAAACTATTTTTATATTTCAAGCAGGAAAAAATTTAATGTATAACTATTTATATATAACTCTTTATCGAATTTTAGAGAGTTTGTTCGAGAATTTAGTGTTGCTTCATGAAGTCTCAGGGGTTCTCAAGTATTGCAGGGTTTTTCCCCTCTCTCAATTGAAGTATTCGAGGAAATTCTAAATTGATTTTAAATGTCTGAAAGAGGTTTCAAAACCTTTTATTTATTTTTTTTTCTGAAAAAAATTCTGACTTGTTGGGGCTTTTTTGACGGACTTTAGGGATTAATTTGATGGTTTTTCTTGACTGATTTTCATAATAAGATTTTGGTCCTATTTTCAAAAAAATTTTACTTATCACAGTATTTCAGAGGTTTCTTTAACAATTTTCGAAATTATCTCGGAAAAATCCTTTTAGGGCACTCAATGTTTCCGAGCGTTTAACTTCGGATACGACGTTATTGTGGACTAGCTCGAAACACATGGTAATCTATTGTCCTACAAAAAAAGTCCGTCCTTCTTGAGTGTGTCAAGAGGTCGGTCGTCTTTTCGAGGATGGAGGGGAGGCAAAGTATGGAGTTTTTGCAGTTTGATTGTTTTTTCTCTTTAACTATGGTGTGACCTTTGAAATTGGACATGGAATGGAGAAGCCTGCCTGCAGCCTATTTTAAGGGATGAGTTTTTCTTTCATGCCAGTTTGTGGTAATATTGCCGAAATAAGGTTTTTGGTGCTGAAAAGCTTCAAATAATGCTGAAGTTTCTTGATGGATATTTGGACTCATTTTATGAAAGAAAAAAAAAGAGTTATTGGTTCCTCGTTTAGAGGTGGGCCGGGATTCGGCAGATGGGAACGTATTAACTCCTATCTAATACAACGCTGCTGAAGGCTGGTAACCTTCTCAGCATAAAACACCAACCAATTGATCCTCTCGGTTTCCTTTCTCTGTCCTCACCCCCCCCCC
>CAKNYM010038519.1:11162-24388 GCA_932195095.1 Andricus curvator | reverse complement strand
TTACCCTTATTTATGCGCCTATCTAACTCCCCATCTATTTTTCCGTCACTAGTGAATAGACTACCTAGATATACGTACTTGTCAACTTGTTCTCATCTCTCATCATTTAGGACAATGTTGCATATTGTTTTCTCAAATAAAATGAACTAAAACTGACTAATGTGAATTATAGTGACTAAAATTCTTTTGAATTAAAAAGGACAAAAGAATTCGATGACATATACAATAAGAATTCCAGGTTAATTTTGACGAATTCAGGATACATTTTTGAAAACCCAATGAGTTAATAAAAATCAAGTGAATTTAGAGGACTTTAAGGGAAATGAGAAAATCTTGATGAAATACATAACAATTCACGTTGAACTAAAAAAAAATCAAGTGAATTGAAAAAGATCCAAAATCACATAAAAAAATGTGATCTTTACAGCGATTTCAGAGTAATATTTACCTGCAACAAAAATTACCTTCATGTGTTAAGATTTACCCACCACATTGTACATGGTTACCAAGTCAACTTTATTGAATCTTGCTTTGTTTCGATGCGAAAAAATTCAACATTATATACTTAAAAATTACCCGCAATAAAAATGCGCTTCTGTTTTTCCTGTGATATTCCACTGATTTCAGTAAAATTGTAGTGAATTTATAGAAGAAATCAAGGAAATTCAAAATAATCTGATAAAATATCTAATAATAAGGAGATTTAATCAAGTTTTGATTATGTCTTTTCGTATGCCCGTAAACACTATAAATCTCGAAAAAGCGAACGGATCAAATCGAGCTTTGGTACACGTTTTTAGGGTCCTAAAAGAAAGAACAATTTCGTTCACCAGCCTTCCTTGACCAACGGTTATGAATGTATCCATCAAAAATGCTATGCAAAAATCGAATATTCCAATTTTACGCCAAACGATAACAGACACGTGAAGAAAATTGTAGCTTTTTCAAGTATCTACAGTATTTGTTCAATTTATTTTTTAATATACTCTTTTTTGTTTTTATGCATCGAAAATGAATAAGTCGAAAATTATAATTCTAAGCCAAATGACGACAGATACGTAAACGAGTTTAAGAGAAGAATTGTAGCTTTTTAATAGATTTATAATTTTTCTCCTGTTTTTATAAGGCTTATTACTTTTCGTTTTATTTATCAAAAATACTATACAAAAATCGAACTTTCAAATTTTTAGTCAAACGACGGGAGATATGGAAAAAAGTTCGAATGAAGAATTGCAGTTTTTAAAAAGTCCTACGAAATCTGTTTCAACTATTTTTATGAGACTTTTCATTTTGGTTTTATTTATTGAAATTACTATGAAAAATACATAAATTGGTCGTTTTTGAATTACTCATTGAAATTGATATGCAAAAATAGAAAATCCCAATATAACGCTAAAAGACGCGGGATACGTGGAAAGTCTAAAAGACGACTTGTAGGAGTTTTTGTTCCATCCATCAAAAATACTATGAAAAGAAAATTCCTAGTTTTAGCATAACAAGGAGGATAGTCTGAAGAAAGGATTGTATCTTTTTATTGTAAGGTGGCTCATAACACAAATATGCAAAATATACATTTTAAAATGTTTGTCAACAAAAAAAAATCGAGCAGCGGGCAGTTTTTTTAATTGAGGAACGTTTAATTAAATACATTAAATTTTTTTCGAAATTGTTACCAATAGAAAGCTTTCTTCATGATAAAGGAAAAATCAAGAGAATTCCAAAGAATTTAAATTTTTTTTAAAATTCAGGAGAAATTGATAAGAATTCAGGTTGAATTCCAAATGAATTCGGATGCATTGACTTTTTTTCAAATCCCAAATATTCCATTGATTTCAGTAGTATTCGAGTGAATTTGGAAGAATTCACGTGAATTAAAAATAATTCGATGAAATTCTTATGAAATCAAGATAAATTAAAAATAATTCAGATGAATAGAACAACATTTTTAAAATGCCAAAACATTGCATTGAATTCAGATAAATGGGCGTGAATATGAGTAGTAAATAAGAATCTCACACTAACCGTAAGAATTCAAAGTGAATTTAAAAGTCTACAGGGCGAATTAAAAAGTAATTCAAATTCTAAAAAAGATTCATAGAATTCAGTTGATTTCAAGGGCATTTCAAATAATTCAATCGAATTGAAAATAATTAAATAAAATTCAGAAATCCTTGGGTTCTCTGTTTTAATTTATTGAAAGAAGTGACAAAAGTAATATTTTTATTCTAAAAACTTACTAAAAAGTTATTTGAGAATAAAAGTGATTGAAAGTGACTTAAGTAACTGTGTATCAGGCCTTAATACTGATAAAAATAATCGTTGATATTATTTTCTTTGGTATATATTTCTTTTTTGTAATGTTCGTTAACGGTAATTAGTTCCTTTTGAAATGTAACTTACCCATCACTGACAACGGAACATAAAACGTTATCGGTAATTAATGAGCATTAAAAAATGAATATTTTCAGTTGTCACGCAGCCCCAAACATGAATTATAATCCAATATCTAAGCGAATTACCATTTTTTATCGCCTTATCTTGACAGCTCATGGCTCATCGTAATACGCAAAGCAGATTAAGTATTTTGTGACACGAGCAATCGTATTTCTTTTCGACAGTTTGTAATCGCCGCACACCACAGCAATGATTTAAATCAAGCACGATTTACATACGTAAGGAATTAAATCATAAACACACTGAAAGAAATAATTGGACCGTACGCGCATATTCTCATTATTTCAACCAGATTGTATTGCTCGCTCAGCTACAACCATACGGAATAGCTATTTTAGGCATACCATCATTATGATTACGTATTATAGTTAGACCAAGAATATCTTATCAGCCTTTGTACTTCTCCCACATTTGTGTACAGACTTTACAAAACTAAAGGTCAGAACATAGACAATTGTAATGTGTTGATTGTGAATTCTCTTTTGTTAAAGCTCTTGCGGCTTTAACGAACACATTCTCATCACGTATCTCGTGCTTCGCACTCGATTCTGTCCAAGTGCGAACTATTCTACATTATGTTCAATACTATTATATCAAATATATATTTCATTTATTTCTGTACCTCGGCCTGGGATTGCTTATTCAGATATTGCAAAACAAAATATAAATGTTATTTATCATGATTACTTTGTTAATTGTACGTTATTTTGCATTAATTTTTATTCTCAGCTACCCCGAAAATGTATATCGTTTCAATAAATGTATATTATCACAATTAATAATATGCATTGGTATTTAAACAGACGTATTTTCATTGTCTTGTTTTTATAACTAAAAAAAGTGCGCGTAAAAAAAATTTGTTATTGAACATTTTATTGCAACTTAAATCATAGTATCTTTTTCTATGAATTTAATTTGTTTATTTTCAATTTGTTGTACGATTGAAACAAAAAATACGTACCCTAGTGTGAAATGGTTCTAAGTAAATTTGTCGATACAATTTTGTCAAAAAATTTTGTTAAATGAAATGTTATTGTAACTTGTGTCGTTTTTCCAAAAAGTTTATTTTTTATTTCTAATGTATTCTTATAACAAAGGTTTATAACAAATTTTTATTTTATTTACTTACTTTTTACTATTAAAAGAAAATCTACTCGTCCGATCTAAAAATGATCATTAACAAATTTTAACATCCTTTTTGGGCGAACAACTTTGGTCCATTAATTTTTTTTTTCGTACAAAAAATTTAATTTAATTTGTGTATTTTTTATTTTATTTTTCACAATTAAAACAAAAACTATGCGTCCTATCAAAAAATAAATAATGAAAAGTTGTTCTTTTAATCAAACACTTCTATTGAGGAGGTAATTATCTCTATTGTTAGAAATTTTCGCTTTAAGTTGGAAAATTGAAATTTTCGTTTTTAACAGTATTTTTCAAGGTTAAAACAAAAATTATTCATCCAATCAAAAAAATGATCGAAGGAAAATTTGTAGATCTTTTTAAGACCAATAACTCAGTTTATTAACATTTTCTCCGTATCTCGCGTTATTTGGCTCAAAATGTGAAATTTCGATTTTTCAAGAAAATTCAAAAAGTTGTTACGACAGTCTTGTATAATGTGTTCAAAAAGTAACGTTTTTCTTCTTCTGAACTTTTGTCATATCGTGCGTCTTCAACATTTTGAAAATGCTCTAACTTTTTGAATTTTTATCCAAAATGGCTGGCTAACGAACTTGACACAAATCTTTCTAATACCTTCTCTGATGAGAATGTAAAAAAAACTTGTATTAATGGGATATTTATCGCTAATTTGTGAATTAACTAATGTAACACGGAACGCGTGACCAAACGCACCACTTTCGCTTCAGATTGCTTCAGGTGGCGCCAGCAAGCAAACGTATTTCTGGTACCCTGCAATCAAATATTGTGCTCCATGACTTATAAGTCTCTGTTCATTTTGAATTAATATTATTCATACACAGGATTCGGCACCAAATATGCAGAAGCTGGCATTTGAGTCAAAATGTCTAATTATAATATTTGTTTTTTTAACTCCGACCCCACAGATCAATAATTCGAAAGAAAATTATCAGAAAACTGGAGAGTTTCTACTCTGAGAATGGTCAAACTTCCAATTCTTACATATAGATAAGAACCACTCAAACAAAAGTTTTGCATCCATGAACTTGACAAATTCACGAACACATAGGATGTTTGAGGGTTGTTTTAACATTCCTCGATGATTCAAGCCAGGAAACTGACATTTAAAAAAAATCAAAACCAAGGTAGATTTTTTGATAAAACTATTGGAATGAAAAATCACTCAATAAATACAGGAAGCCCCCTACCAGAAAAGGTGTTTGAAATTATTCTAAGGGTTGTTTCCATATCCCTTAAATATTCAAGCTAGGATATACATATTTTCTAACAAGCAAATTCTCGAATTTATCTCGTTATCGAAAAGTCGTAATTAGATTTGTCTAGTTCACACAAGTTTTGTAGAGCATCTACGTCCAAAGAATATCTGTTTACATAAAACGTAGACAGATTAGTCGTTTTTGACATACCCGACCATTGTTGCGACGTATTTTCGACCACTTGACAAATCTGACTGAAAATTTTTGATAACGTGAGAAATTCGTTGATTTGACTGTAAGGAAATGTCGGTTTCCGTGCTTGCATTCTTAAGGGATGTTAAAACAATCCTTGAAATAAATTCAATGGTTTTTTTGTCAGGATATCTTTTGCACGATCATTGTGAATTGATTTCCGAGCCCAATAGTATAGTAATACAAAAATCTCCAGTAATTTTCATTGTTAGGAAATGTCTATTTCCTTCTATATATATATATATATATATATATATATATATATATACATAATATATATATATATATATATATATATATATATATATATATGTTGGAGTTCATCGGTATTATACACCCACCCAGGAATAGACAAATACAGTCTCAGGAATGTCAGCTATGAGACTTGAGCTTCACGTTTTTGACCTGAACTTTTGACTGGACCTTCAGCCGAGCAATTAACAAAAGTTATTTTACCTTTTGCATATCACTTTTTGTTACTGTTTCTAAATATTCATTTCTACTCATTTTATCCATTTTACTCACTAGATTACAGATCTATTATTCCGCTGGTTTCCTGTGTACAGATAAAATAAATATAACAGTTAAACGGAGACAATTGTTTACTCATTTTTTCCAACAATATATATAATACATTTCAAAACAACCCTTAAAATTAATTCAGCGACTTTCCATGCTAGGACATGTTTCCCACATTTATTGTAAAGTGGTTCCTGACCCCTATAGTATAATCAAAAAATTCCCCGTGGTTATGGTTATAAGGACATGTCTATTTCCCTTTTTAAATGTATAAGAGATGCTAAGACAATCCCTAAATTTAATTCAACAACATTTTCGGCTAGGGGATGTTTTTTACATGCATTTTAAAATGACACCTGACGATAACAGTTCCATAAAAAATGTAAGGTGTTTGGCTTTTATGGAAATGTAGATTTCCGTGCTTGAATCTTTAAAGGTTGTTAGAACAACCCTTTAAGTCAATTAATAGATTTTCCTTTTTGCAGGCTGCTCTGTAGGAACTGCGCTCCATGCTGCCGTGGCAAAATTGGAGCAGCAGCTGGAACAGGGAGGGTATGCTGTGGGCACCTTCTCGGACATAGAGGGTAGGGTGTCTTAAGCAATACGCCTCCAAAAGTCATCTGTCAAGAAACCCACAGGGGGTGTCCTGTCACCCCTCCTATGGTATATTGTAGTGGACGGCCTCCTTTGTAGACTAAATAAGGAAGGGTATTATACGCGAGGATACGCTGATGACTTTGTGATCCTAGTCAGGGTTGCTCATCTGGAAACGTTGATGGGTCTTACAAGGTCGGCGCGGCACTGCGCATCGTAGAGCTCTGGTGCGATAGCTCAGTGCTCACGGTAAACCCGGAAAATACCAACCCGTCATTTTCACGAGAAAGTATAAAGTGTTGAACGTTGACGTTCTGGGAGTAACTGGGAGTAATCCTAGATAGGAAATGTTGATTTTCTTTCTTAAATGTATAAAAGATATTAAAACGAGACTTAAAGTTGATTCAACAAACTTTCCTGCCAAGGGATGTTTTCTACATTTATTTTAAAGTGATATCTAACCACAATAGTTCAAACAAAATTTCCGTGGTTTTGCTTTAAGAAAATGTAGATTTCCTTACTTGCATCTTTAAGTGTTGTTAAAACAACTCTTCAAATAAATTAAGCGACTTTTCCTGCTAGGATATGTTTACTACATTCAATATAAAGTGATTTCCAATCCTAACAGTATAACCCAAAAATCTCCCGTGAAGCTTATTGATAGGAAATATCCATTTCGTTGTTTCAATCTTTAAGCGATGTTAAAACAACCTTCAAACATACTGTATATATAATATCGTCAATCTGTCAAGTCCATGGATACAAAAATTTTTGTGTCAGTGAGTCCGATCTACAAAAGCATGAGGCATCTAGCCAAATCTAACAAAACATTCTTGAGAAGTGTAACATTTCAATAATAGACCAATTGTTCTATTAAAATACATGTAAACATTGGAAATAAAAAATTTGTAGAGTGAAAACTATCCATTTTTCTGATAATTTACTTTCGAATTATTGATCCACAGGTTCGATATTACAAAAAAGTTTTATTATTAGACATTTTGACAAAAAGCCATTTTCTGTAAATTTGTTGCGTAGTCCTGTTAATCTAGAGAGAAATTTGATATACAAATAAATAATTAAAAATGACAAATTATTTTAAATTTAATTTAGGAGACAATGATGATATATTATATTTAACATCAGGAACAGAATTGATTGAGTTGCAAGCACCCTTTTTTAAACATATTTCTTCTCTCAAGTTAGAAAATCCAATATAAGAGTAAGTCAGTCAAGGAGATGTTAACTTTAGGATTAACGCGCAAATGAAATACGTTACTAGAGGAATAGCAGAAAGGAATTAATCATCTACTGGACAGATAGTCTAAGAATTTATTAAAAGGGCGGAAACGGAGAAACGGTGCAGAAAGAAAGCTGTCGGAATCTCTTGGGAAGACGAAATCAGTGAGCGAACTTTTTACGGAGACGATTGACTTTTTTTGTTTTTTCTCATCTCGTTCTACATCGTTTGCTTTCTGCTTTGGCAGGCTCACTCAGCCTAGAGAATTTTCAAATCCCCTTTTACCAATTTGTGTTTTTGACGCGAGTATCCAACCCTTGCGTGATAGAAACGAATAGCGAAAAACTGCTGAAAACAAACGTCATTTGTATTCACAAAATTTTTGTTCTTGTCCTTTTTTTCTTAATCTTAGGTACATGTTTTTTCGATAATAAAATAATATTAATACATTCGGTTTTTAATTTCAGTTTCAGTTTGAGATATTTACTTGTAGTGTTGAATTTCTAACCGAATGGAAATTTTATATGCTAAATAACTTATTAATTATTTAATTAGTATCTGATTTCCTTTTAATTATTGGCTTTTGTAGAGAGATCAAAGTGTTATTTTTTAAAGAATGATGTCGAAAAGAGAAATTGTTATTCTTTAAATAATGTAACGCATAGTTTACTAAAGACTGAATCCATTTAAAATATAGGTACACTTCAAGTCGTACATTCTCTTGGCGACAAAATATGCTGTTTTTTTAGAGGAAATTGGGTGAAATGTATTGTTTTGCAAAGTTACGATTATTATAATTTCAAAGTTAGTTTTTCAAAAAACACCATTTCTTTCTTTGAACCTCTATAACTTTTGGGTTTACGCGGGCCAAACCATTTCTGTTGAAGCGAAAAAATTTTGTTCGAAAAGTGAAATTTTCGCAACTCGCTTTTTTCTTACAAACAACGAAAGATACTATAAAATATTACAAAAAGTGTTTGCTCGTTTTGAAAAAGTATACAAAAAATACTGCTTCCTCTTTTATGATATCTTGCACCATTCGAGAAAAAAATTCTCGTGGCCACAAAAATGATTTCGCCTGCATAAAACTTACAGAATGTCTTCTTCATATGAGCATGGATTAAACGAATATTGGATAAAATAAAAAATTGGTTTTTTCATAAAATCAACTTTCCACGTTTTTAAAATTGAGCCAGAAAAATAAAGTCGAATTTAACAGAAAACCTCAATTTCTCAATTTAATCCAATAGTTTTTTTCAATTTGTGCTGATATAAAGAAGACATAAATTGAATTTTTAAAATTTTCTAGCGAACGATTTAAGATATCGTAAAAGGTATTTTTTTTTAAACTTTTTAAAAATATGTAAAAAAATTTATTAGCATATTGCTGAACCTGTCGTTGTTTGTAAGGAAAATGCGAAAATTCCATTTCTCGAGAAAAAATTTCTTTTGGCTACAAAAATATTCTAGCTGGCATAAAACTCGCATTATATCTTTCTTATAAAAGTAAAATTTTTTAAAATAAATGGCAAAAATAAAAAGGTGGAGTTCTTGTGAAAATATGATCTTTATATTTTCCAAAACATCGTCGCCCTTTTGTTAATTTGGTTTTTTTTTCAATTTTACCGTGGATTTAAAATGAGGACGGTAAACTTCACCCTATTATGGTAAGAAAACTTCAATATCTCAATTAAGACAAAAATTATAGAGCTTGTAAAGAAAGCATTATTGTTGTTTTGAAAAACAAACCTCAACATTAAAATACTCATAACTTGGCAGAAATTTATTTTTTCTTAAATCGGAAAAATACGTGTCGCCTAATTTCCTCTAAAAACAACATATTTTATCGCCAACAGATTTTACGACTTAAAGTTTACCTACCTGTCTGATGTGAAATTGATTCAGCCTAAAGAATTAAATTTTTTAGACATGAATCACATTCTCTTGTTCTTTTCTCAGAGTGATGTTGAAAAATTAACAACATAAAAGTTTTTTTGTAAAGATTTCAAAGCATTAATGTTTTTAAAACACACTATAGATATTTAAAAACAATAATGTTTTTGTTGGAGTTCATCATACTCACCAGAAATAGACAAATACAGTATCAGGGATGCAAGCTATAGGACTTGAGCTTCACGTTTTTGACCTGAACTTTTGACTACACCTTCAATTCTCGCCTAAAGGGAAGGACTCGTTAGTCTCGTGTCAGACGTCGGGACGACATCCGCAATCCGCCGAGCAATTTACAAAAGTTATTATACCTTTTGCATATCACCGTTTTTACTGTTTCTGAATATTAATTTCTACTCATTTTCCCATTTTACTCAATAGATTACATATATATTATTCCACTGATTTCTTGTGTATAGATAAATAAATGTAACAGTTGAACGGAGACAATTGTTCACTCATTTTTTCCAACAGTTTTTAAAAAATTTCTGAATTCTCTTTTACTCAAAAGGCCATTTATATTCATTTAAATATTTTGAAGAGGTTCAAACATGCGCAGGGAAGTTAGTCCTCTAGATATTCTGGACATTTTTTATTTCGAATGTATGTTAAAATTAGAATGCTTTCAATAATCGATTATACCCAGAAAAAACGTCTTAGAATCAAAGAAATATTTGTTTGATATGCTATTAAAGAGAGAATTTATTTAAGACAAACATATTTTTTCTAAATTTCAATTCATTTACAAAATAATTGCTTTAGAAACATTTCTCTGTTAGGTTTGTGAAAAAATGATTTTACTGAATGAAATTCTGTTAATACTCAGTATTACAACTAATGGTATACAACTAAATTAATCTTTTGCACCTTATGGTCGCATCACTTGTGTCCAACGTTATATATATTTTGAATATAATATGGATTTTCGCAAATATTTGATAAAAGTCTTTGAAGTTAATATTTTATTATTGTGTTTCCTCAGCGTCCACCAGTAGAATTTGGAGTTCACTGTTAAGCAAATCAGAGAAAGCTGATTTAGTATCGAGACTTCAATAAATCATGCTTTTATCAACATATTGGACAATTTAAATAATATTACCCTATTTCTAACATTTTTAAACGTTTTGTGCATTTAGAAAATATTCTTGAAAAATTTTCTCAAAATTATAATTGTAATTCAATTATTACAATAACTGTAAGGTCAACCGGAGGGAATCGCTAATTTTTTTAACAAATTATGTCTTATATAGAAGTGATGTGGAAAATATATAAATTGTCTGAAATTTTTAACATTTGTTAATATGAGTTCTTTAATAAGGTGTCAAGAAAAGATAGTCCGCAGATTATTTTGAAGCAAACTTATTAATCTGTAGATGTATTAAGGTAATAGCTATACTTAAAGTATTCGACCCACTGTCCATCCAAAAAGTTATTCGTGAAAATCTTAGCAGAAAAAAATTCTAAAAATATGGGACAACATGCATGTTGCAGGCGAAGATTTTGCCAATACTGATACAGAGTTTCAAAATTTTCAGATGATTAGCGATTATTTCCGGGCGAGTGAAAGGTGAAAAAGCATAGTAATCATATGATCATTTCAGAATACTCAACTTTGAATGGCTGTAAGTCACTGAAAAAAATTATGAAAAATCTGCAAAAAATATATGGGTTTCGTTAATCCTTTCTGTGCCAAGTGGTGATATTTAGAGTCAGAAATAATTATTTGTTAATAAGTTATTGACAAAAGAGTAGGAAGGTGTCATCTCCGGGACTAAGGAACGTACAGAGATGATTCTTGAAGCAAATTACACATTTTTGGCTTCTGACAATGTTGTGTGTATTACCAATGAGCAAAAAGTTGCACTTAAATGTTTAAAAAATGATTTTCTTCTTGGAAAAATACAAAAGGCTTTATAATAATTGAGGCAAACGTATCCTTTTTTTGCATCAGGGCTTTGGGACTGTGTAACTGTGTGTGTGTGAGAGAGAAAGTTGTGTTGTATGTGTAGCAATAGCGCGAGCAAGGTCCCATGCTGAGAGTGCGGTAGCCTCGATTATCGTTAAGCCTTTTGTATTTTTCCAAGAAGGAAATAATTTTGTAAACATTCGAGTGCAACTTTTTGCTCATTGGTAATACGCACAACATTGTCAGAAGCCAAGAATGTGTCATTTGCTTCAAGAATCATCTCTGTACGTTCATTAGTTCCGGAGATGACACGTCCCCACTCTTTTGTCAATAACTTATTAACAAAGGAATATATTTCTGACTCTAGATATCACCACTGGGCACAGAAAGGATCAACGAAACCCATATATTTTTCTCACATTTTTCATAATTTTTTTCAGTGACTTACAGCCATTCAAATTTGAGTATTCTGAAATGATCATATGATTATTATGCTTTTTCACCTTTCACTCGCCCGGAAATAATCGCTAATTATCTAAAAATTTTGAAACTCTGTATCAGTATTGGCAAAACCTTCACCTGTAACATGCATGTTGTCTCACAAAAATCTCTACAAAAATCATGGTGCCTAAACTTTTTGGACGGACAGTATACCTATAAAACCTATAACCATACTTTGCATGTTCACTACCAAGTATAGTTACATGCGCGTATATCTTACACTAAAATGAGTACAAATTTAAACTAGTCTATCGTGTTTCAAATAATAAGAAATCAATAAATAAAGACAGCTAAACTTTTTTTTGTTAAATATTAATATCAAAACTATAAACGCTTACGAAATATCTTTGTATAGAACAAATAAAAAAAAAGTAATAATAAGGAAAGAAACAAGAATGAGCTGTAACGTAGCATAACCTATATTTAATTTTTTAGTTATTAAAGTCTGTGTCACTGAGGTCAGAGACATAATTAAGAACTTGAAAAACGGTAAGGCTGCTGGTATAGACAGTATTAGCGCGGAAATGCTTAAATACGGTGGCGACTACATACCTCACAGGTTGTGCGAATTGATAAATTTATGTATCGAGAAGGGGGAAGTCCCAGACGATTGGAGAAAAGCGATTATCTTACCAATATACAAAAGAAAGGGAGATAAAAGCAACTGCACTAATTACAGAGGTATCAGCCCACTAAGTACCGTAAGTAAAATATACTCAAAAATACTTATTCGTAGGGTAATGGAAATCACAGAAGAAAAGATATGGGAAGTCCAAAGTGGATTTATGCCAGGAAGATCATGTACAGATCAGATATTTAGCCTACGACAGATCACAGAAAAAAGCTTGAGAGTAGGAAAGAAAGTTTTCTGTGCATTTATTGACCTAGAAAAAGCATTTGACAAAGTAAATAGAAATAAACTTTGGGAAGTCTTTAAAGAGTACGGAGTAAATGGATGGCTCCTACAAGCAATAAAAACAATATATACAGGTAGTAAAGTGAGTGTGAGGGTAAATGGGAAACTGAGTGACTGGTTCGATATTATGCAAGGCGTGAAACAAGGATGCGTTATGTCCTCGTGGCTATTTATCATATTTATGGATAAGTGTCTAAGAACTGCCCTCTTCAATGAAGAAGGTGTAGATCTCGAAACAGTCAAGGTACGTGGGTTAGCTTTCGCAGATGACAAGATTGTTATGGCAGAATCAATCGAAGACTTCCAAAGAATGTTGAATAAACTTAATACAAGCATGAAGAACATGGACCTCAAAATAAACGTAAATAAAACAAAAATCATGGTGTTCGAGGGAAAATGTGAGAAAACAATATGCAACATTGTCCTAAATGATGAGAGATGAGAACAAGTTGACAAGTACGTATATCTAGGTAGTCTATTCACTAGCGACGGAAAAATAGATGGGGAGTTAGATAGGCGCATAAATAAGGGTAA
>CAKNYM010038518.1:7925-19410 GCA_932195095.1 Andricus curvator | reverse complement strand
TCCAAACCAAAAAGACGAATTTTTAACAAAAGAGTAAAATTTTCAACCAAAGTTTATTTTCGATAACATTTGGACTTTCTACCAAAATACTAAAAATTTTAACAAAATACATGAATTTTCAATGAAGTGGTAGAATTTCCATGCCAAAAATACTCATTTTCATCCAAAAAGTTAATTTTTAAACCAAATAGTTGAATTTTGTGTTATGTTCCAACCAAGAGGACGAATTTTCAACAAAAAAGTTAATTTTCAACACGATTTGAACTTTCTACCATAATACTTACAATTTTAATAAAATACATGAATTTTCAATCTGGTGGTTGAATTGTCTACCATTTCCAAACCAAAAAGACGAATTTTTAACAAAATAGTACAATTTTCAACAAAAAAGTTAATTTTCAACACGATTTGAACTTTCTACCAGAATACAATTTTAACAAAATACATGAATTTTCAATCTAGTGGTTGAATTGTCTACCATTTTCAAACTAAAAATCCGAATTCTCAACAAAAGAGTAAAATTTTCAACCAAGAAGTTTATTTTCGATAAAGTGTGGACTTTCTACCAAAATACTAACAATTTTAACAAAATACATGAATTTTCAATAAAGTGGTAGAATTTTCATGCCAAAAATACTAATTTTCCTCAAAAAAGGTAATTTTAAAGTATTTTTTTTAAAGTTCGTTTTTTTTTTTAGTAAAAATTTTTTTTTTTCAATTGGAAATGTAACTAGCTCATTTTTGGTAGAAAATTTTTCTTTTTAATTTGAAAATTTACGTCTTTGTCTAAAAATGCATGTACTTTGTGAAAAATTAATCTTCTTTTGTAGAAAATTTAACGTCTTGGTTGACAATTCAACTACTTGATTGAAATTTGAACTACTTGGTTAAAATTTCATTTTATTGGTTGAGGATGTAACTATTTTGTTGAAAACTCTTTCTTTATATTGAAAATTAATTTCCTGAAGTAACAATTTAACCATTCAATCTTTTATTGAAAATTCAACTATTTACGTTTTCATTGAGAATTTATCGTACATATTTGGTTTGAAAATTAAACTGTTCGAATGAAAGTTTAAGTGAATTGTTACAAATTCATGTCATTGGTTGAAAATTTTACTATATTGTTGAAAAAACTTGTATAAATAGAACATTTCAAAGATAAATGAAACTGTTCAAATGAAAGTTTAACTGAATTGTTAAAAATTCATATCATTGGTGAAAAATTTTACTACATTGTTGAAAAAACTTGTATAAATAGACAATTTCAAAGATAAATTAATCTGTTCGAATGAAAGTTTAACTGAATTGTTAAAAATTCATATCATTGGTGGAAAATTTTACTATATTGTTGAAAAAACTTGTATAAATAGAACATTTCAAAGATTTCTGCTCAAGAAATATGTATCCACGCCATCATTTGTGATCCTCAAAATTGAAGAATGAATTAATAAATTTTTTAATTATATCATTTGAAGAAATCTTAAGTGAAAAACATTACAAATTAAGTAATTAAACAAATTTTAAACCAGAGACTTGTTTCATTAGACGTCAAGTAATTTGTATTTTAAACCTTTTTGAAATAATAATTCTATAATTATTATTTATACATTAAAGTACAGAACTCTTTTTCACGAATTGACAATTTAAAAAGGAAAAAATTACAATTATTGTAGAGTTGAAAATTTAAATGTAGGATGCAGCACTCTGAAATGGTTCACTTTTCAATATCTGCTTTATATTTGCTCCTTTTCAATAAACAGTCCAATATTGCCAAATATTAAAAAAATATTCTTTTTCATTAAAAAACAATTTAAAATTGGATGAAGGTTGGAAACAGGGTCTATAGTTGCATTTGGATGTTTCAAATTATTTGCTACTAACAAGTCACGCCTACCCCGAAAGGGAAATGGCTTAATGGTATAATAAAGCCAAAGTACAACTCTTCCACTATGGGGAAAATATATTTCAGCATTTTCCGAGGCATTTTCACTCCAGCCATAACCGGTTTAACCGGGCAGTGGAGGAGTCAGGGGGGGGGGGCGAGTGACGTCAAGCCATTGTCAAATTTCCCTCTCCGCTCGGTTCAACTGAGAAGTGCGCATCTGTCGAAGGAGTGTCGAAAACCCGACACGATCACGAGTCGATATATCGACTTCCCGAGCCAAAACCGACTCGATCCAGACCCGCTACTGGAGGCCAGGATCGAGTCGGAATCGTATCGAGATCGGGAAATATCGCTCGATGGCATCACTAGAAGTGAGGCATCTAGATGGATTAATGCACTTTCCTCACTTTCGATGTTAAAATTCAGGGCAAGGGTCTCGTCCGCCTGCTCCGCGGCTTTGTAAAGGAACGCTCCTTTGCCAATCATATCGTGTTTCCTGACCATTTTTGAGACAGGATATCTGCCATTTGCAGCGATGTAAGCTGTACTCAGAACGATTCGCTTATGAAAACATTCGAGATTCGGAAGTCCGCGTCCGCCTTGACAGCGTGAGATGTATAATCGCGGAACGGACGATTTGATATGCAAGTATATGCATATGCATGATCTTACGCGTGGCGATATCAAAGGCCGTCAGCTCGTTCTTCGTCCATTGAACCACCCCAAACGATTAGAGTAGAACCGGGACGGCAAGCATGCTAGTCGCAGCGTCGCAGATACCTTGTTCAACGCCGACAGATTTGAAGACCAAATCTGTTGAAGAAGATGCTTGTATCTGCTTCGGAGAGACTCCTTCACTGATGTTTCGTCTTGAATGCGACTTTTAGGCACGCCCAGGTTTTTATAGGTGTCTCCAGTGTCAAGTAATCTTTCCTCGCTTCAGATTAATTTTGGCACACTTGTCCCAGCCAAAGTCCATACCGATCTCTCCTGTGTACCCTTTGACGATATTTAAAGCACTCTGAAGTTGCTTTGAACTAGAAGCATAGGTCTTTAGTTCATCTAAAAAAAATACGTGAGTGGCCTTATGCTCGCGATGATTTTTGTCTCCGCAGACGTACCCAGGAGAACTGCGTAGTGCGAAAGACAGTGGCAGAAGTGAGAACACGATAATTTCCAGATGAGATGGTAAATCTTGTTTCCCAAAGGGGCATCTCTCTATGCATCTCACTATGTGTGGATGAATCTTCAAGCTTTCCAACAGACAGATGATAAGTCTATGAGAGGTTGAATCACAAGATTTCCGGTAGTTCGTACATCTCTCTCCATACGGGTCCAATTCTTCGAATATCAACACGTATAAACAATAGATACTTTTAAACATCATGGAGAGAAACGTGAAAATTTAATTTTTTCCAAATAAAAACTATTTCATCTCACTATTTCACTTGCATCCAACTTTTGGTAGGAAGTTCAAATAAATATTTTGTTATCTCCACATAAAAAAATAGTTTACAAATATTGAAGAATACTTACATTATAATTATTGAAAACCAGTTGATTTTACATTAAAATTTTATTGGATGGAATTTCAATAGTAGTTCATTTGAGTCTATTTATAAATTTATATTTAAGTCTCGTATTCTCTGTTTTGTAATTCAAAACAATATTTTCGAAAGTTGTTTTAAACTAAAATATATTATTATTAAAAAACTTTCTGCCTGCCTGGACCAGGCGGGGGAAGTGAAACTACTGTGGCGAATTTGGGTATGGTGACAAATTAAACTCTCAAATTAACCTGGCGACTTAGAGAATACAAGTATTTATTACCGATTTTACCATCTTATCATCTTACATCCGAGCGTGTCCACGCGATCACCAAGCTCGAGATCCATTTCGTTCTCCATCTGAAAGTATTTTTTCTCGCGGTGCGCCGTAACAAGTTTCACTTCAAAATAATAATATTAAGATAATATTTCAAGTAAATAATGATAATAAATGTTAATATAAATATTTATGTGGAGATAACACAATATTCTTTTTATCTTTCCGGCAAACGTTGGAAGACAATTTTCGTCAAAAGACAAGCATTTCACCTTCTTCTTTTGTATAGATGATTTTAAAAAACACTAAAATCATTGTAGAATTATGTCTTTTAAAGACGAAAGAAAGAAAAAGTTGCACGTTCTTTCCCATGCATTTTATTGAATCTGTGTACTCATGTCACCAGTTGTGACTTTTGACATATTGAAATTAAGAAAATAATTGATTATAATTTTAATGACATAAAAAATTGTTATATTTGTGTGAATGGACATATATTGTATAACTTTTTTCATGACTGTTACATACGTAAATTAAAAAAAAAATAAAACATAAAAATAAATGAAATAAAAGTAGAGATAAAACATGAGTGGAACTAGTGTCCAGGTATCTTTATTAGAATTAAATTTCCATAGGTGCATATAGATATGAATGTATCCGAACAGCAATGAAATATCCTATAGAGGATAGAGCTATAGAAGAAGAGAATAAGAGAGAGACGCATAAGCTGGATCGTACGCTAACACGTACGCACACCAGTTTAGATTTAAAGTCCATCTAAATAAGTATGCGCGGATACATGCATATTCTCCATGCACTGAGTAATCCGACGATGCCTCGTGATTTCTCACGTCTTCCTTATAATTAAATTTAATTATTTTTAACCGAAAAATCATAAATGCTCTCACTACAAAAGTGAAGAAGCATACCAACATTAAATGTTATCTTTTCATGTATAATAGCTATAACTTATAAATAAATATAGTAATAGGAATTAAGCAATTTTACGAAGAAAGAATGTAGAAAGAAAGAGAGAAGAAAACGGAAGAAAAGTTGCGCTCACATACACAACTCGCAACCCGGTCTTTCGCTTTGCTATAAACGTAGGGTATTGCCACACATGCGTATGCACTTCTCGGCCCGTGGTTTTTAGTTCTTCACATCCAATTTCACCACTTTCCAATTAAGCTGACTGATGGTAAACACTGCCTTGTGTTCTAAAGGAATACCAATATGCATAAATTGCTGAATTAAAATAATTCCAAGACATTTCCTAATTGTCGATTCAAGGCAAGGAAATATAAAAATCAATTTATTTTATTCAGCGAATTCTATTGCAAGAATTCTATCGCAAGAATTCTATTGTAAAAACTATTGCAAATATTCCTGTCACATGTAAACGTGACTTCGAATTGCCAAATTGCTGACAACAGTTATGAATAGCGTTCGATCAATTTGGGCGAATATTGCAGTGAATATTAGTCAGCAAATTCCATCCTTCTGCACATTCAACTTCCAAATCATCAAAAATCCCCTTCGAACGAGTTTACCACTAGCCGATGAGCTAAAACAAAATTGCAGTCTGAGGAAGAACGTACCAGTGAGTGATTCTTCTCTCTGTATCTTTTTCTTAAAAAGTTAAAGTTATAATCGCCCGTCTGCGGTTCGGGAACGATTGCCAATAGTCTCCAATTTATAAAGAAAAGGTATAGTCTATTAACACCGTGCGGACGTTAAAATCCTATTTTGAAAAAGAACTCGCCCGACGAGTTATTTAATTTCTTTTGAGCTTTAAAGCTTTATGTTTAAAGCTTAGTGAAAGACATTCGAGGTACCGTGAAAAATATCACAAAGAAAGATTCTTCTCTCGAATCTCAAAACGAGAGAGGAATTTTCTAAGGAAAATTCTAATTTAGAATTACTTAGGAAAAGAATAGAGAAGAGGGGACTTTTTAAAAGTACTGTCACTCTTCCTGCTAAATGCATTCTATTTCTTTTCCACGGTAATTGTAAAAGAACATCAGAAAAACTAGAAGTTACGCGCGCGCGTGTGTGTGTGTATGTGAAACGCGCAAGTGCTGCGAAGAATTCAAAATCGCCCATTTCTACAATGAGTGTAGAAAGAAAAGTAAAAATTCTCTTTCTTTCTACAACCAGCTCTTCTGGAAAATGGTAGTTTAATACGACAAAAGGGGTCATGTACCATGTATCGTTCTTCTTGTTATTAAATAAACTAATTATAATTCTATTATATTTGAACGCATAAAACAGAAGGTTTTGTCTCTTCTTGAATTCACACCTCCCCCAGTATTTAAACATGGTGACAATTTCACTCTCAGTCTGAGAGTAGAAGTTTCGAACCCATTAATAAAAACGAATTTAGCGTAAAGTTAGATTCGGCAGTTTGTGAAAGCCTCAACGTATCAAAAATTATCAAAAATAATTAATAAACATCAACAGTAAAATTGACGATACGTAACATGCATCCTGTTTCTTATAACCTGACATCTAGTTTCCATTTTTTTTTCAGTGTTGTCCTTGCCGCTGCTGTCGACTTTAGAAAGTCTCCATATAAGCAGGTCATCTTTAATGGGTTGTCAGAATCTTTAAATGCCTTACATTCAAAAGCCATTGCAGAAGTTATTTGCTACGGATTAGGAAGTTTTAGTAAAAATAGATCATCAAAATATCAATTAGCAACTCTACTGACTATCAAGAATGAATATAACTGCAATGTGTTAGTGTACGATCCTGTTTTTACTGAAAATGAAATTGAAGTATTAAAGACTTTGGAATTAAATGTTATTCCTATAAATGAGGAAGGCAAACATACTATAACGAACAACAGGCCAACTCTAGTTTTCATGCCACATTGTCCAAACCAATTGTTGAACAACTTTCTGTATTGTAATTGGGGACCGCAGTTAAAGAACTGTGTTCTTTTGTGTAATAGGTGGTCTGCAATTTGCGACCAAAATTCACTTGGATTCTTGGAAGACGCAAAAAATTATATTTTACGATTATATCCTTACGTAGTGGAAATTGAATTAAAAAACGAATTTGAATTTATGGAGACATTTAGTGGAACATCTGTTCATATTTTTCCTGGAGTAGACGAAACTCCTTTGAGTTTTTGGTATAAAAGAGAAGAACCAGGTTATCCAAAGGACAGCAATGAATTTATTACACGCAGTTCTACATAATGAATAATGTTCGCTACTCTTTGTTAAGGAACTTCTTATTCTATGTTTAAGGTATGGCATTTCAAAACAATTAAGTTAATTATTTTTATCATCTAAGTTACTTACCAGGTTTGATACTAGTTTAATTTTTCTGCAAGCTTGCTCGTCATTTCATAAATCTGAATTTCTACCCTACTGAAAATACCTATATAGGAACCTTTATGTCCATCTTATAGGGCAGACCTATAGGAAGTGACATAGGAACCTGTATATGATCCCATATAGAATCTTGTACGGATTCATACGTTTGAACCTATGACTTCCCGGAAAATAAAATCCAAAAATCCCACCTACATAAAGTTACGCGCTTGCACATGCATGAAATCCTTCAGCTTACCAAAAGTTTGAAATTTAAAAAATATAAAATTATACAAATTTGTACTAGACATATGGCAAATAGAACTTTAATTTGGAGATAAAGACACATATCCGGCATCACACACGAGATTAGACAGAATCAGCGCATAATTTGTATTTTGCACTTCTGATCTTCCGTTTCTAGACAACCTTGTAAGAAGGAATGCATTGAAATGGATATAATCAGATTAACAATTTTCGACAATTTAATGTTTAGGGTGGTTGGTTAATTAGTTCAAGTTATCAGAAGTGAAAAAAAATGCCAAATACGCCCTGAATCTGTCTAATCCCGTGTGTAATGCCTAGCGCCTGTCTTTGTCTCCATTTCAAAGTTTTATTTGTCACATTTTCAATACAAATGCGTATTACTTTAAATTTTTCAAACTTTGAATTTCTCAAAAACTGAAATTTAAGAAAAGTGTATATTCAACGTCCTGGATATGCGTTTAACGTGGGTTCCGCACATAAAATATATTGCAGGTAACGCGCTCCCAGCGATTAATGTTTTGTGCGTTATTGCAAAAGTCTCGTGGGGTGCAGACCCTTATACCTTAAAAGTAGTTTATAGAAAATTCTGCAGAGCCTGTTTGAAATGGGATGCACCTCTTTTTTCAAATGCTAGCTTTTCTGCACTTAGTATCCTGGACACGGTGCAATACTAAAGTCGGCGTCAAAAGTACGCGACCCTCACTTTGATCGCTTGCAACTCGTTCAAAAAAAATCGCAGAAAATACTGACCAGGTACACGTGAAAGCTTAAGGTCTCCCGAATTGAACGATATGTATATTGTTGTTCTAAAAATTTTTTTGCGAGAGCGCTGATGTAAAACGTGCCAAAAAACAGGGGTTTTGAGGCACTTTTTTTAAGCCTCGACTTTCGAGGCTTCACAAAACGAGCTGGAAGTCTTGAAAAATCTGAAAAAATTCACAGACACTCCTTAAGGTGTCTAGAATGCAACGCAGTTTTACAAATTTCGAAATATGAATTTGATTACTAAATACAGACCATTTTCCACAGACCTTAAGCTTTCACGTGTACCTGGTCAGTATTTTCTGCGATTTTTTTTGAACGAGTAGCAAGCGATCAAAGTGAGGATCGCGTACTTTTGACGCCGACTTTAGGTATTGAGAGTGGTACTGGGTTGTATGAGCTAGAAGGCTAACAAACCACCTGGTGAAATTTTTCCTGGTGCAATAACCGCTGACACTGAGATTGGAGCTAATTACTGAAAGATATAGGTTGGGGAAGGTTCGTCAGAGAGCAAGGAGAAGGAGAACAAGGTTTAGGGTCCGCCTAAACAAAAAAGGCCTAATATCTGCATATAATTCGATGTGGAGTGTCCTTCAGGGGGTCCTGAGTTCTTTCAAGTCGGCCTACTTTGATAGTGAATGGGAGGATCTCATATTTGAGGTTGAAATTGGTTTGGACTCGGGTATAATTTTTAGGGGTCTGGTGACCCTACTAATGTACTATTTGCGGACTTCTCCTCGGTGGCACATCCGGATTCAATTTGGACTTTCACAGATTATTCTGTTCATAAGTTTACTCGAAAGTGCTGGATGCGGCTTTTATATGCCGGAGCTGGATTTCAGATATTGTCTTCCTCTGCAATCAGCAATATGTTGCATTAACCCTCCGTTAGACGCAACCGGCCTGACAGGCCACCTCAAGCTGTTTTCGCTCATCTCTCGTACTACAGAGCGCTGGAAGGCTTGACCTTCTTAGTATTCGTTGATCAATATAAGCTTTTTCGAAAACCTCTAATAAGTTTTATGGCAGACTAGGTAAAATGTGACTGTGATCCTTCAAACATGCCAGGTTCCCTGCACCCGAGCGGACGAAGTCGCCAACAAATTAACAAAAAGAGAAGCTTTCATAATTGAAACTTGAAATTTTACTCTCAGGGGTTTTTGGGTTGCCAATAAAGAATTTGATGTCAATTCCACACACAAAAATGGCGGTTGCAATATGGCAGACACTTGTATGCACAGCTTTTTCGAATTCGATGACACTCGTCACACTGGAGTCCCATAAGTCGATGATGATATATTTGTCGTCATTTTTACAAAAAACATAATGGCGGATGCAATATGGCTGACAGTATTTTCTAAAACTTATCTCATTCCAACTAAAATCAATATACGAAGCTTTTTTGAGTTACTGATAAAGTGTTATTTATTCCGAAGGGAAAATTCATAACAAGAGGTGCAATTAAAAAACGCGAATTCGGTGATTCTGCCTTTCATTAGTCGCCATATTGGATCCACCATTTTAAGTTTTGCAATTCTAACGCCAGAAACGTAATGAGCGATCCCAAAAACCCCCGTACATCAAGTTTCAGACGAATTGGAAAAAAATCGCTAATTCTGCAATTCTGCCTTTCAATAGTCGCCATATTGGATCCACCATTTTGAATTTTGCAATTTCAACATCAGAATCGTAATCAGCGACCCCAAAAACCTTAAGATAACTTTCTATAACAATTATTTCTGATGTGCTTCTCGAATGAATGCAGGTGGCCTGTCAGGCACATTGCGTCTAAACTAGGAAGTTTTAGGGTTGCGTCTAACGGAGGGTTAAACATAGATTCTTGGAACCTCAGGGTCCTATTTTAGGTCGGAAGATAGATGATCTGTTAGCGAAGGCTGCTAGAGCCGGTTTCAAAATTTTTTAATTTGGATCCCGGCTCATTCTGGTATTCGGGGAAACGAAGTCGCTGATTCGTGGACAAGGTCTGGATGGCCTCTGAATTTCAGATTGCAGATTGGCTTAGACCGAGGGGATGTGGTGAGTTGTATCAAAGAGGACTTTGAGTCATGGTGTTCACATCTATGGCCCTGTGTGTACTTTGAATATATTGCTTTTAAAATGCCTCGACCGTGGTTTCGTGGATTTCGGTTCTCTAGATGATACTTGAACCTTATTACGCGTTTGAGAACCTCTCACATTTGTACAGGTGTACACTTCCAGAGAAAGGGGTGGAATTTGCCGGTTGACTTCAAGTGTGGTGCTGAGTTCAGAGATCTTGCACATTTGACCTATGAGTGCCCCCTACTTTTGGGGGGTAGGCCAACCTTTCTGGACTATCGTATGCGACGTTTCCCGGGCGAGTCCCTTAAGCAAGTCAAACTATCTGCTTTGGCATTTGAACCGGATGAGGAATCTCTGAGCGAAATTGGGGTGTTCATTAAGAGTGGAAATGTCATTCTGTAATCTTGAACATAAGTAGCTATTACGTGAAAGTTTGGTTTGATCTAAGGATGGGTGGCAACTCCAGTCTCGCTACCTCCACATGCAGTTTAAGGTAGATCGACTTGAGTGTACGTTCGTGCTCGGCTGGATCGGAATGGATAGCACAGTTATCACAGCTGATAGAACCAACATATTATGGTTTTTGCATCGAATCCATTTTTTATGTGCAAAATAAGAAACGCGCTGAAAAGGAAAGATTACTCATTGCTGTCAATGCAGATGCAGTACCGCTCCTGTCTCTAAATAATTATTATAAAAGTAAGTGTTGGTTTCTTTTTTTTACTTTCATCTGACAGTATTATTCGACCTCCTATACGCTTCTATACTTTCCCTCATTTCCACAACTTTCACTCACGCTTGTTAGCAGCCGTTTTTTTCGGAAAGCCGTATAGGTTAATGGGTTCAATGATAGGCCACTTTAAGAATTTTTCCAGTTTAACAATTTTTAAAAAACACTATAAGCGTCGAACAAATTTATAAAATATGCAGATGGATAATCAGTTTTATAAAGATTTAAATTACTATAGTAAATTTAGCGTTAAAAGTAGTAGATAATTTATATTTAAATAAATTAACAATACTGTCAAAAAACACAATCATTGGACCTGAAGACATAGTGATCAGCATAGGCCAATGACTGTATGATTTTCATTTTTAACATTTTTTTTTAACATTAACATTTAAAATTTTTGTTGATTTAATTTTGATATTCTTTAATAGAGAAACATTTTCACTAGAAATTTATAAGATATTTTGAATAAATAAATTGTTGATCTGAACTACTTTTCAGCAAGATACCACATAAATGAGAATATTTATCCGATTAATTATTTAAAGATAAACAGTAGCAAGTAAATAAAACTCTAACTTCTTGAAGAGAGAGAGAGATGAGGCATAATAATGACGTATCATAATGAACGGT
>CAKNYM010038517.1:0-12190 GCA_932195095.1 Andricus curvator | reverse complement strand
TCCAAGGTCTTTGTTTCAGGCTTCATTCATTCTATTGTCACTCTGTTTACAAACTATTTGTCGCCACACTTTTCTGTCCTGGCATACTACTCTAGCTTCCTTCACGTCCATGCATTTTTTCATGCAAGCTCGTGTGTTTCTATGGCTTCTTACGTCTCTTCGGATTAATGTCTCATTTACCGATTCTAACCATTCTTTCGGCGGTCTACCTCTAGGCATTCTGCCATTTACTTTACCTTTGTACACTTGTTTGGTCAGTCGCTCATCTTTCATTCTTTCAAGATGACCGAACCATCTTAACTGATTTCTTTCCCATGTGTCAACTATTGTCTCTTTTGCACCACATTCTTTGAGGATTTTCTCGTTTCGGACTTTATCCATCAGTGTTTTCCCGCATATTATGCGCAGAGGTCTCATGCCGATCGCGTTAATTTTACTCCTGTCCTTTTCTTGACATGTCCATGTTTCGCTACCGTATAGTACAGTCGGTACGAATATAGAATTATGTACGGCCATTTTAGCTTTTTTTGATATGTTTTTATTTGTTAGGATGGACCCTGCTCTACCGATAACCTGCTTACCCTTATTTATGCGCCTATCTAATTCCCCATCTATTTTTCCGTCGCTAGTGAATAGACTACCTAGGTATACGTACTTGTCAACTTGTTCTAATCTCTCATCATTTAGGACAATGTTGCACATTGTTTTCTCACTCTTTCCCTCAAACACCATGATTTTTGTTTTATTTACGTTAATTTTGAGTCCCATGTCCTGCATGCTTGTATGAAGTTTATTCAACATTCTTTGCAAGTCCTCGACTGATTCTGCCATAACAATCTTGTCATCTGCGAAAGCTAACCCACGTACCTTAATTGTTTGGAGATCTACACCTTCTTCGTCGAAGAGTGCAGTTCTTAGACACTTATCCATGAATATGATAAATAGCCACGAGGACATAACGCATCCTTGTTTCACGCCTTGCGTAATATCGAACCAGTCACTCAGTTTCCCGTTTACCCTTACGCTCGCTTTACTACCTGTATATATTGTTTTTATTGCTTGCAGGAGCCCTCCATTTACTCCGTATTCTTTAAGAACTTCCCAAAGTTTACTTCTATTTACCGTGTCAAATGCTTTTTCTAGGTCAATAAATGCACAGAAAACTTTCTTTCCTACTCTCAAGCTTTTTTTTGTGATCTGTCTTAGGCTAAATATCTGATCTGTACATGATCTTCCTGGCATAAATCCACTTTGGACTTCCCATATTTTTTCTTCTGTGATTTCCATTACCCTACGAATAAGTATTTTTGAGTATATTTTACTTACGGTACTTAGTAGGCTGATACCTCTGTAATTGCTGCAGTTGCTTTTGTCTCCCTTTCTTTTGTATATTGGTACGATAATCGCTTTTCTCCAATCGTCTGGGACTTTTCCTGTCTCGATACACAAATTTATCAATTCGCACAACCTGTGAGGCATGTACTCGCCACCGTATTTAAGCATTTCAGCGCTAATACTGTCTGCACCAGCAGCCTTACCGTTTTTCAAATTCTTTATTATGTCTCTGACCTCAGTGACACAGACTTTTTCAATTGGGTTTTCTAATGCATTATGTTCTATGTCGCAGTTTTGTTGTCCTATATCTTCACCTCCTAATAGTTCTTTAAAAGAGTATTTTAAAGCGTCTACTATCCCGTCTATATCATATAGCATTTCACCTTTGCTGTTTCTCATGCTAGCAAACTCTGTACTTTTACTTTCCTTCAACTGTTTATATAGTAGTTTCATTATTCCTCCAAAGCCGTTTTGTATTTTGTTCTCTTCTTCTGTTCTGATTTTCTCTTTACTCTCTTTGACTAGTCGTTTAACTTTCCTATTTTTGTGTCTGTAATCATTCTTGAGCCTATTTCTCTCATCACCGCTAAGACCTGTCATGTTGAGCGTTTTTTTGTGCGATTTTTCTTTTTTTTTTGGGCTGCCGCAATTTCATCATTCCACCACGCATCGCCAGACTTTCTCCCTACCACTGCCGTACCACACACTTCAATCGCACTTTTAACAATGGTATCCCGTAATAAAGACCACGCGCCCTCTATATCTTTATTCCTTTCAAGCGGCTCCCAAATTGCCTTATCTATGCGTTCGTTTATCTTATTCTGAAAATCTATTCGCAATTCCGGTTTCTGTAAATCTTCAACCCTGATTCGCGTTTGTTTCGTTTGTTTGGTTCTCTGCTTATAGATATTTCGCGTAATTTTCCGGGCAAATGGCCGGGGATTCGCCGTAGGGAAATACCTGCAATTAAATTCATTGAGAATCGGCATTTGAATGTAATTGCTTGTTCTGAATCAACTAACGTTTTGTTTTGGATATTTTCTGTCCTTTCTCAATAAGAGCAAGGCTCTTTGAGATAAAGGTTTTATCTTGTTTTTAGTGAAACCGACATTCTTGCAACGATCAATCTCAATATTATTGAGTTCATAGCAAACTTCATCAAACAGATAGCATTGCTCACTACACTGTAAAAATTTTTGGGAATTTTCCCAAGTGTTCCTCAGGGAAAATTCCCAAATTCAGTTGGGAAAGGTGCTTTCCCGAATGAGCTGAGTAATTTTCCCAAAGTTTTGGGAATATTTCGCCAAAGAGCGGAATATTCCTCAGGCAGTTGGGAATTTCTCCGAAATCATAGGGAATTGACAAAACCTTTTGAAAAATAGTCAATTTTACGCAACGTCTTGGGAATTTTCCCATGGACCATGAGAAAAATCACCCTTTTGTTAAAAAAAAAACTCTACAAATATTAAACCTGACTATATAATAATATTATTTAATTCTTTTAAATAATTCATTATTCAATTATTACGTATAATAATTAAATAATGAATATTTATTATATCGTGATAAATTATAATTATCATAATGATAATTATTATTAGGATCATTATTTGATAAGTTATAATTATTATAATTCATATATGATAATAATAATTATTATTTATTAATAATAATAATTTTAATTACTAATAATATTAATAACAATAATTATCATTATTATTATTATTATTTGATAAATTATAATTTACTCATGGATATTTTCGACTGCCAATGAATATTTCAAAATTCACGATCTTCTTGAGTTCAGGGCTGGCTTAAGCAATATGTGTTCTGAATTGAATGCAATGTGAATCAAGGGAAAAACAGATTTGGAATTCTACGAAATATGGTTTATTTTCATTTATAATAGGTAATAGCCTAGAGGCGCCATTTTACTAAATGCGGCCCTGTTTGAGTTTCCAACATCTGTAATGACCTGCGTTTGAGAACAATTGAGTAAGGTCCGTAGGTTCTGAAAATGTGTCCACCTTGTATTTACCTGTTTCCATTTTCCGCCAGGACTATGATGGCTAATTCCTTCTACATGTCCAATTTGCTGCTCGATTGCAATTAGTTACCACTGTACTCTTGATGTGGACGCTTCTCTTGTGAAAACTAAAATCGCGTTGTGCGACTCGTGTGTGACTCGTGTGTGACTAAAAGTGTTGAATTCAAAGCTGCATTGCTGTCAAGTGGTCCGCTTACGATGAATGAAAGGTGAGTTAACAATTATTATCAACTTCTAGATTTTTTCATTTCTCTGATTAGAAAAATATAGTTGCACTAAATGTACAAAATGACTGTAAATCAGTGTGATTGCTAGCTGAAAATATGTGCAAACTTCTCAATCGGCGCAATAATTTTGAAAATATCATGTCAACCACTTCAAAATCTTTGAAATCAATGTGAATTCCTTGAAATCTCTTGAAGTGTGTGAAATCTATGTGAAATTTTGAAATTTCTGTAAGATACTTAGGAACCTTTTAAAAAATTTTAAGAATCTTGGAAATCTATCATATATTTGTGTAAATATTTTTAAATTTATTGAAAACTTCATGAAATATTGGGAATATTTGTAAAATTATCCTGAAATTTTTGGTATTTGTTTGAAATCACTAGAATATTTGAAATTTCTTAAAATCTTGTAAACAATTTTGCAATCGTTAATTGTGCAATTTTTTGAAAACTTTTGAAAACTTAATGAATTCTTTGAAATCTTCATAAAATCGTCCCGAAATTTTTTGAATTTGTTTGAAATCATTGGAATATTTAAAATCTCTTGTATCCTTGTAAACAATTTTGCAATCATTTAAAATATTTGAAATGTTTGTGAATTCCTTGAAATCTTTTGGCGTGTGTGAAATCTATGTGAAATTTTGAAATTTCTGTAAGATACTTAGGAACCGTTTAAAAAATTTTAAAAATCTTGGAAATCTATCACATATTTGAGTAAATATTCTTAAATCTATTGAAAACTTCATGAAATATTGAAAATATTTGTAAAATTATCCTGAAATTGTTGCTATTTGTTTGAAATCACTAGAATATTTGAAATTTCTTAAAATCTTGTAAACAATTTTGCAATCGTTAATTGTGAAATTTTTTAAAAACTCTTGAAAACTTAGTGAAGTCTTTGAAATCTTCATAAAACCGTCCCGAAATTTTTTGAATTTGTTTAAAATCATTGGAATATTTGAAATCTCTTGTATTCTTGTAAACAATTTTGCAATCATTGAATTAGTGACAGCCAATGGAAAAACTAAGTATTTCCATTACGTTCCCATCATCAAAACTCTGAAAGCTATGTTTAAAGATAAATCACTGGATATCAATCTATGTGCTCCGGAAGCATCGAGGACAGATGTTCTCAGAGATTTTACTGATGGGAACGTTTTTCTATCAAATCCAATCTTTATCGAAAATCTTCTCACTCTAAAGATCATACTCTATACTGATGCTTTTGAAATTGTTACTCCTATCGGTCCAGCTCGTGTAAAACATAAAATTCTCGCAGTTTACATGATGTTAGGGAACCTACCACATTACATTCGAACCCACATCAACACAATTCAACTAGTCGCACTGTGTAACGAAAAGCAGTTTGACAAGAAAATAGTTTACGGAACCATTGTTAAGGATTTGGAAGTGATTGAAAATGAAGGTATTGAGATCTCTCCAAATAAATTCATAAGAGGGACAATTGTTTTCATATGTAATGATAATCTCGGTAGTCACACTCTCGGAGGATTCATAGAAAACTTCAGCACGACGCCGTACTTCTGCAGATACTGTTTGGTCACTCGCTCAGAATTTTGGCCTGAATGGAATAAGAAGACATCGGAAAGAGATGAACAAGAGGTTGAAGAGGAAGAAGAGGAGGAGGATGATGAAGACGATGTGGACAATCTGGATCTAGTGAGTGAAATTGAAGTAAACGAAGGAGAAAAAGGAGAAGAAAAAGAAGAAGTAGAAGTAGAAGAAGAAGAAGAAGACGAAGATGTGGAAGAAGAAGAAGTTCCTGATTCTTATGTAGGAACAGATGAAGATGAGGACCGAAACCAAGATGAAAAAGTCGAGAGTAGTAGCTCTGAGGACGGAAGTGATCCTGAAGAAGAGAACAGTGCTTGCAAAAATAATTCCGATTACATTCCCATTTACTCTTCGCGCAGGACTGTCCATTCGTATAAAAAGGCTTTGAAAAAAAAGGAGAAGAAGAAACATCATCAGGGAATCAAATTCGATTCAGAATTAAATCGCCTACGTGGATTTCATGTGTGCAAACCTGGTTTACCACCTTGCTTTGGTCATGACCTACTGGAGGGAGTTGTTGCTTATGATTTGTATCTCATGATCTTGTTCTTCATTTCCATGGGGTTCTTCACTTTGGAGTTCCTTAATCGAAAAATTGAATCTTTTAAGTATTCCAGCTATGATCAAAGAGACAAGCCAGCTAACGTACCCAAAAAGGGAACAAGAATCGTTGGTGGCGCTTGGCAAATTTTGACTTTACTCCGTCTTCTTCCCTTTTTCATAGGCCATAAAGTTGATACGAATGATGAGGTATGGATTTGTCTTTTAAAACTCATTGAAATAATCGAGATAGTATGCGCACCCGAAATCCATAAGTCGTACATTCCGTATTTGAGAACAATTATTGAAGAATATCTGAGCACGAGAAAGAGACTATTTCCATCTATCAAGCTTCGACCGAAACATCATTTTTTGACCCACTACCCTGAAATGATACTACAATTCGGTCCACTAATAAGGGTTTTCACTCTCCGGTTTGAAAGCAAGCATACGTTTTTCAAAAGAGCCATGAGAAATTTGAAGAATTATAAGAACGTGACGAAATCTTTATCAGAGAAGCATGAACTGCTTCAAAGTTTGTTGCGTTCAGGTGCTGGATTAAGATGCGAACTACAATTAAATGGGGAGAGTGATTTTCACATTCATCGCTACTCAGAAGCTTTTCAACGAGCTGTAATTGATGCTCATTTACTCGGAACACTCACTGAATGTTCCAGTGCTGTCTTCAGGGGAACCAGCTACCGGAAAGGAGATGTTGTCCCAATAAGACAAGACAGTTATCAAGACAATGTTCAGATGGGGAGAATCGCCATTATATTGTGTAATAATGAAGAGTGTTTGTACCTCCTGCTTGAAGTCGTAGAGACTACATTCCTACCTAGGCTCCGTCTATATGAACTCGGTAAAATTGTAAGATATGAGTGTCTATCTGTTGGTGATCTTCTAGGATATGATCCACTCCATGTTTACGTGCAAGACGTAAAATCCTATGTAAAAATCAAGCACGGATTGATTCGGAGTCCGTTGTACTAGGCAGTAAATCATTAAATTTATTACACAGAGACAGTGAAATTTTCAGAATTGGAACTCAATCCAGATATTTAGATGACATTGATTTGATAGTTAGAATATATTCCAATATTTTTTCAAGGATTTGGCAATTTCAAAACCAAAAATATAATGAATAGGAAATCCAAAAAATTATAATTTTTCCATTGCAAATAGTATATGTACTACATGTATTACATGTAAAAATTTCACTGCTCCAATTAATTTCCTGATTTGAAAATTCTTCTTTTTACAACAATCAAACCGCAACCATAAGATTGACACGATGCTTCTCCTTTCAAACTACCAATAGTAATGACTGTGAGTGTCTTGTTACTTCATGAATAGAAACTCCATGATCACTAAATATCATCATTCTTGGATCTCACCACGTATGTCATATTGCATTTTGCAGGTCAGCTATGAAGATGTTCAAAGTCGTCGACGTAGGTGGACACAATAGAAGCTTAATTAGGGTTGACAGTATTGAAGCAATCATGTCAAAAGCTCGTGAGAAATTAAGCTTTCCAGAAAATTCATTATGCAAGGTACTCACACTTTTTCCTCTGGTTAACTTTGAAAATATCAATCGATTCCAACTCTATTTAACAATTTGACTTATAACGTAGATTGTCCTTGAAGGAGATGGGACGGAAATCGATGACTTTGAGATTCTGAAGGACTACGCAGAGGATTACTCGAATGATGGACCCGTCAAACTGATGATTCTGCTGGAACACGAAAAGTGGCAACCAGTTCCTAAAAGGGTGCCCCTTGACCCTATTACACCAGAACGGAATACGGAAGGTAATAATACAATAAATTACTATTTAGGGGGAAAGAATCATTTCAAGAAGTACATTGAACGTCTACATAACTCATCCCTTATATCATGGAAATTTTTTGTATTTTACAGTGCGCCAGAGGAGTGACTCTTTTCCGACCCTTGACCCTATTACGCCAGAACGGAATGTGGAAGGTAATATTAAAAAATGAACAAGAAATTACTATTTAGAGGAGAAGGATCATTTCAAGTACATTGAACGTCTACATAACTTATCCCTTATATCATGGAAATTTTGTGTATTTTACAGTGCGCCAGAGGAGTGACTTTTTTCTAACCACTCCTACAACAAGTCGGATCTGGTCACCAAATGCACAGGGACAGATCCCACCTCTACCTCTCCATGAAATAATCCCAGCAGAATTCAGAGATATTCCGGAAAATCCTGGTGGATTGAAGATAGATATCATCAAAGCAGTAGCTAAGTACATGTCAAAAACATTGAGAGATTGGAGTAAGCCAACAGCTAGAGCTCTAGCTAAATCGATAGTGACCAAATTTCCAAGAGCCTTCGAGCAAAGAATCACGCTCGACGATGCGGACGGCGTCTTTTCTGATGGAGTTGAGGAATTGACGACCCGTATTTACGAGAGTGCTAGGTATTTGAAACCAGATGCATTAAAACAACCTCGCAAGAAGAAGAAGACAGCTGGAACCGAAAACGATGACGATAATACTTTAGACAGTACGAGGGAGCTACCCGTTAAAAAGTATGGGACAGCTAAGCAGGACGTATACGGATGTGTCGCTTATGAGCCTCCTCTTCCTGAAGGTGAGACTGAGGAATCTCAAAGAGAGAAAAAACTATCTCTCCGTCAGGACTTTGGGAAAAATGAACTAGGGGAACAGGTGGTTGTACATCTTTTGAATAGATCTTTCGCATCCCAAAGAATCTGCCTGAATAGAAGAGACAGACAGACATTACCTTTAAGTGCCATCTTCACTGACCACTGGCCTCACTTGAAAGAAAAAGAACATTTTATAAATCACGCTTCCACAGTTATTGGTCCTGACATGAAAAAAGTTTGGGAAAAAAACGTTACAGAAAAACTTCCTGTTATTAACAAATATTTTGAAAGCTACGTATGGAAGTATAAGCAAAATAAGAATGTCCCAAAATTATGCAAGGACATAAGAGAACAAATGGAAGACTCGAGAAAAGCCGGCAAAAATCTGAGCAGTAAAGTTCCAGAAACTCTTGTTCTCTTGAAATATGTCTCATGTTATTTCAAGGAAGATGATATCTTCTTATTGGTTGTAAGTATTCTATGGATTTCATATTTTTGTTTTTCAAGTTTTCTCTATTATTTTATAATTCCCTCCATCGAATTGATTTTCCTGAATGATGATCTTCACTGATATTTTCAGGATCCTGCGGATGACGAGAAGATGAACTTAAAAGTCAAGCATTCTGAACGTCCCGTCCTGGTCATCAAGGGCGAATCCTTGTACGACCCCAAGAACCGATGGTTGATTTATTTAGAAGGAATTAACGTGGCTGAGGCAGACTGTGTTCTCCAAGGAATTTTCCTACTAATGATCAGCTTCTACGTTTATAGTTGCAACTACCAAATTGAGATGGCCTCGTCACTAGAATTTTACCAACGGTAAATACTTTCTCGCCAAATATTATGCCACTAGTCTTCATTAATAAGATTCAAAAGAATAACAACTTTCCATTTCACTTTGAGTCCACTCGATAATCGATCAAGAACGATCTGGTGGTCGATTATGTATTTCCACATTCACATTCACTAGTGACCAGTCACTTCTTATAAATTCGTTCGACATGTGAATTTTCAAATCTTGAACATCTTTGACGAGACCCGAAACTTCCCCAATTCACGAAAATGGTACCTCTGAAAATCAGATATAAATATTATAAGATTCTCTAAAATGTGTTTGGGTCTCGTCAATGACTTTCAAAATTTGGAAAATGGCATGTTGAGCGGATTTCCGGAAAGTGACAGGTGACAAGTGAATGTGAAGGTGAATGTAAAAATACACAATCAAACCCCTGATCAAATTTTCAGAATGATCTGCTGTTTCATTCGTAAACACTATTGTAAAGAATATCGTCTTTGTTTCAGGATGCTCCTAAGCATAAATCCTTCTGAAGGAAATAAACGGCAAGAGGAACAGAATGGGAATCAGAAACCAGATGCACGAGTAATAAAATTGATGCAAAGAATTGCAGAATACCATTTCATGGGCTGAAATGGACTCAATCGAAGTTGAAGGCTCTCCCATCCTATTTGTTTTATCTATTTAGTGTATTCATTAATTGATATAGATCATGAATATAGTTGTGTGTTATATAATTTTTGTGTTATATCGTTTTTTAATTCTATTACATCAAATGTAATAGATCATGCCCAAACTCTTAATTCTATTCACATCATTTTTAGTTATTTTTTGTCACATTTCATGAGGAAAATCCCCGAACTTTAGAATAATTTCCCCTATTCCTTAAGAATTTTCCTCATGAAACGTTGGGAAAATTCCCAAACTCTTGAGTAAATTCCCATCAATGTTGGGAATTTTCCTCGTGAAACTTTGGGGAAATTCCCAAATTCATGAGTAAATTCCCATCAATGTTTGGAATTTTCCTCACGAAATGTTGGGAAAATTCCCAAGCTCTCAAGTAAATTCCCATCAATGTTGGGAATTTTCCTCATTAAACGTTGGGAAAATTCCCAAACTCATGAGTAAATTCCCATCAATGTTGGGAATTTGTCTCACGAAATGTTGGGAAATTTCCCAAACTCTTGGGGAAATTCCTATCATTCTTCGGGATTTTTCCCCTCGAATGTTTGGGAATATTCCCAAAGTGATTGGGGGAAAAGCTTCCCAAACTTTTTGGGAAAATTCCCAAAAAATTTTTTACAGTGTAGAGTTGTACCAGTAACAGCTGTAACTCTATCAGCCCTTGTCAATCTTCCATACACATGCAGTGTACTCTTGCTGGACAGCAGTTCAAATCTCATCACTGTTGTTAAATGATGATGAGGCATAAGGCTGATGTGCATGAATCTCATAGTAAGCTATGAACTCATCAAATCTCACTGGTCCTTGAATGTTTATAGTCCAGTCAATGAAAACACAAAAAAGGCCTTACCTTGCAAAAGGTCAGAATAAGACCAAACTTGGCAATTATCTTCATTTTGGGGCCCTAATCTAAGCCTAAAGAAGATCCCACAAATCAGGCTCCTGCTAACAAAATGGCGGCCAAAATTTCTTTTTTTAGAAATATCTCATTTCAAATGCACTTTAGAGCAAAAGTAGTTATATAAAATGTTGTAGAGCACACAATTTCCAATCACTTTTGTTATAAATAAATTTTCCTCATGTTAATAGTTTACGAGTTATGGCAGATAAGAGCAGGGCACTTTTTTGCAATTTGCAAAGAATGTTAAATTTTACCTTGAAATCTGAAAGATTATTTATTGTGATCGTGATTATTTACTATTATATCATTGTATATGCATAATATACAGTATATGTATACTATAATATAGTATATTATAGTATGTGTATATATACATACATACATACATACACTCACACACGTAAATGTGCCAGTATATATGAACTTATCGATATACGTGGAATATCCATATTATATAAGTGTCATTATTCGTGTATGAAAAAATTCTACAAAATGCCGCTATCTGGGCCAAAAAGAGGCCATAGACCGGCCACAAATGTGGATGAAGCAATGGAATTTATTTATTCGTACCTGGAAGTCTAGTCAGAGGAATGTCAGTTTACCATTGATGATCTCATGCAACAAATCCAAGGAGAATACCGACACGATATCATGACAGTGAAGTCGAGATTGCTTCAAAAGTATGGCGATGATATTCTTGTTGCTATGACATCAAATAATTCCGCAGTTGTTTGCTTTCGAAACACGGGATTTAAAGTGATTTCAGAATCTTTTTATCAAAACAAGAAATTAAATTAACCGGAGGAACGATTACGGATTGTTGAAGCAGCAGCACTAATTTTGTTGGAGGACATCAGATCGCAGGTATATGAAACAAACCAATATCCACCTTCTGATAATTGTTTACAAGATGTAAATATACTTGTTCCTGAAACTTTGAACACATTTCTTCAGACAGTTATTTTGAAAAATAAGCGTGGTGCGGCGCACAAATGGAAGAATAAATGCACTGCACTAGCTCATCTCAACGGCAAGACCTCGTTCTTTCTTATCGTCTTTACAGGTTGGGGTTGGTTCATTTTTGTATAAGAAATTCGGTTCTAAGCAGCTCATTAATGTATTGTCATCGCTCGGGTTTTGTTGTTTTTACAGTGAATGTGTGCTGTTTGAAATAGCAGCTATTATGCGACCAGGTATCTCAATGGATGTAGATGCGTTGTTCCAATATATTTTTGACGACTACTGACTTTCTTTGGCTTTACAGAAAGTGGGCAGACCTGCCATGTATACCTGGATGGAATGGTTTCATGGAGCAGGCAACAATCAATAATTCGTTTTAAAGGTCGCAAGTACTCTGTCTTCCATTGAAAAAAAACGCTTCACTTACTCTACCTCATGGGTGATGTGGAAACGAGCAATGTGGATATTCCACGGTTATCGATAAG
>CAKNYM010038516.1:0-15988 GCA_932195095.1 Andricus curvator | reverse complement strand
CACCTCCTAATAGTTCTTTAAAAGAGTCTTTCAAAGCGTCTACTATCAATTTTCATTAATATTGGTCAGTTGGTAGAAAAACTCTTACATATGTTGTATAGTAGTTGTTAAATTTAAAAATCTTCTTTTAACCGGAAAGAAATCAAAAAATTGTTTGCATACACCTATTGGCAACTTTTTAATTTAATAAAAGGTCAGGCCTAATATTATTGCAAACAACACACATTTGAAACTGTATTTTAGAATGTGAGAGTGGGGTTTTTATATTAATTTTTTGCATGCAATGAATTCTTTTAGTTGGAGAAATAGTGCTGTAATGTGATTTATGATTTAAAATACATGTCAGAAGAGTACTCATAAAAATACAGTTTTGACGGAAACGGATGGAAAATTATTTTTCTTGACACGAACGTGGAAAACGGCGGCTTTCGTACCTCGTCGAACATCACGAAAATAGCCTTTTGCAGCACACAGTGGTGTAATATTTTGCATTATCTAATCACCGAGACGAAAATAAATTTACCCTTGTGTAAAGTTATTTTCGCCTCCGTGATTGGATGAATGATTGACGGGTGAATATATTTTAGTTTCGGTGACTGCTTTAAACTATACACGAAAGAGGCTGGCAAGCGTGAAACAGTACTGCAATCCTTCGTCGGTCGTTTTTGACAGATGAAAAGTGAGTTTATTCATTGTCGTTCGTCGTGTCCAGTCGGGTCTTGGTCGTTACTCGTTACTCAAGCGGCCACATTTCCACATTCTCATCAAGATGAGTCCAGAATAGGCAATTCACAGCCGACATTAGGGTTGCCACCTTCCTCGCGGACTTCAGCCGGCCGGTCGTTTGACCAGTGGGGGGGGGGGGCGTTTTCACCACCATTTTTTCAAGTATCGTGCTATGATATAAATAGCATACCTTCAACATTATTTTGTAATATTGTTGATAAAATTAAAAAAAAAATTAAAGTTAAACATTTTTTCTAACAATATTTAACTTTGTACTTTCGTAGACGCATTTCGAAAGTTCCGCCGGCTCTTACACGATTCCGCTGGCAGCCGGCCTCAAGACGTTTGCGCCGGTCAATCCGGCCTAGGTGGCAACCAGCCCTATCCTACTCCCGTGTCTGCAACGGCGTAACGTGCAAATTATAGTTTCTATGTGCAAAATTTTCTCACCAGAGCGCGTTGCACGCGCCACGCTCTACAAAAGCATTGTGCCCATTGTGCTGAACGGTAATTTTCAAAAAGATGTAATGAATATATATATATATATATACCATTAAACCATTTCCCTTTCAGGGTAGGCGTGACACTACCCGATTCGGGTAGTGTTTCTAGGTTTTTCTTGTAGTTATAAATAACTACAAGTGTGGGCTCACCACACCCACGATGTGCCAACAGCACTCATGTTAGTATTCTTGAATGGTCACCCATCCAAGTACTAACCGCGTCCAACGCTGCTTAACTTCAGTGATCTGACGAGAACTGGGTTTTTCAGCGTGGTATGGCCGTTGGCCATACGTTGAATAATTTATTATAATGAGTAAATATGGTGCGTTTAAGTGATTTGATGAGATTCCTATATTTGATATTGACCATAATGTCAATGTCAAAGTGCAAATTCAATGGACACTCGTGTATTGTGCCCAACTGTCAGTCAGGTTTAGGGATGGGGAGTGACCGTCATCTGACCGATTTCATGAAATTTCACCGTCACCTGACGGTCAACGTGAAATCGGTGAAATAATCTAATTACGTAAAAACTAGATATATTTTAAGTATAATGAATCGTGAGATACGTTTCAATAGTAAATGGAAGAAGTTTTATTGATAGCCGATATGAAATAAGAGCCTGGAATGTAAAAAAGTACACTTTCGTGACAACATAACCTATAAATATGTTCCGCGAATTTTTGAATTGTGAACATTGATAATTTCAATGAGTTGAATTTTTATTGAAACAATTTGGTGTCGTGTTTCAACTTCTAATACAATCAAAAATAATGAAACAATTTACAGTAGAGCAGTAAACTAAGTCTAAGTACACGTATATAGGTATACTTTGAAAGGAGCAGTAAAAATGTATGAATTAAAATTAATCTTTCATAAATAAATTTTTATTTATTTATAACTTACTTAAAATTACGTATTATGTAATAATTAATTTTTTAAATATAAGATTACAAGTAATGAACCGTACAACCCTTTTTTTGGTTAGATGGAAGACTCCATACATATTAGCGATAGATTATTCTTCATTTAACAATAATAAATTACTAATATTAAACATTATTTTTTTTCTACTTCCCTTCACCTTTATTATTTATTAGTATATTAATATCTTTATACACACATTTATTTGCTGTATATTATTACAGTATGAATATTTTCCTACTTTAATTTTCAACCGAAATTGTGAATTTTCAACGAAGAAGATTAATTTTCTACCGAAAATGACGAATTTTTAACAAAATAAATGAATTTTTAACCTTAATTTTCTAGTAAAAAAAACGAAATTTCAACAAAATACATGAATTTTATCCTAAAAAAGGTAAATTTTCACGATAATTCTAATAGTTAAAGTTTCAGAAAAAAAAAATTTCCACCAAAGAAAAGAACTTTCTACCAGAATAGTTGAATTTTCAACCCAAAAAGAGGAATTTTCAACAAAACAGTTAAATTTTCGACGATAAAGGGCCTTTTTCTGAAAATTGTATTTCCTATAAGGCAGAATAATTTTTCAGGAAATAATTGTATTTTTAACCAAAAAAGATTACTTTTTCACCATGAAAGATTAATTTTCAATCCACAAGGACGAATTTTCTATCCAAAACGAAAAATTCAACAAAACAGTTGAATTTTCGATAAAAAAGACGCATTTTTAACAAAATATTTGAATTTTCAAATAAAAGAGATTAAACTTCAAAAGTAAAAACAGTTACATTTTTAAGTGAAAAAGAATTTTTTAGAAGGCAGTTACATTATCAGCCTGAAAAGTTGAATTTTCAACAAATAGGTAGTTTTCATCCCAGAAAGATAAATATTTAACTAAATAGTTAAATTTGCAACAAAAAAGATGAATCTTTGCTCCAAATGGAGGAATTTTCCATCCAAAAAACACAAATATTGAACAAATTTGCATTTTCGAACAAAAAAATTGACTTTTTAAAGAGATATGTAGTTGAATTTGCATCAAAACAATTAAATTTGAAAAAACTTGTAGAATTTCATGACTAAAAATTCATTTTCAATATTCCCCGATTTTTCCTCTTGTATTTTTTTTACAATATGACTTCCCTGATTTCTATAATATATGCATAACAAATATCACTTCAAATATACACAGAATTCAACTATTGTATATATATATATATATATATATATATATATATATATATATATATATTAAAAATTTATGCATTAAAAACTTTTCTACAATTGTACATTTTATTTACTTATTTAACACTTATTTATTAAATTGCAATTACTTTCCTGCAGCACCGTTTCAAACTTTTCCGCCTTAACTTACACTTTTGAAGGTTAGGATTTACAAAATACAACTTATTTATATATTTTTGTATTATTTTCCTCATTTGCGACCTGAAAACAACACATAAGTCACATGTGTAATATTCCAGTAACAATTTGTTGATAAAAAGCGTTCCAATATCGATATATAAGATGATTTCAACGATTTCAATGATTTCATCGATTACCGTGAAATTTCATGAAATCGGTCAGATGACAGGGTAGGTCGGCGTCAACTTCGGTCACTCCCCCCATCCCTAGTCAGGTTATAGTTCACAACCTGTACACGAAAATGAAAAAATTCACTTTTTTTCGGTTCCTTCGGGAAAAGAAAATGTCGAAAAATGGCAAAAAGCGATATTGAGAAAAGATTTTATTTTAAAAAACGACGTACGAAATAAAGACGAAGCGTGTGCTTTTATTAAATTTGTATATTCGGTAGCTTTTTTTCCTTAAAAAATTCCCTAAACTCCTACACGTTGGTTTTAGTTAGAAAGAAATAGTTCAAAAAATATGTAGTATGTAATAAAAACTTGTTTTATACATAATTCATAAAATATTTAATTTTAACAAAAATAAAGGAAAAGTATTATATGGAATCCTTCAAATTCTTTATCAAAATTAAAATTCTGCATTATTAAACAAAATTAATAAATTTCAATTTCATTTACAGTTAAAGCTTAATTCCTAAAATTCTGTTTATTTTGAAGTATCTTTCATCTTTTGCACTGTAGAATTTTGTCGTATAAAGCCTTGTTTCATTTGAGAGCTTCATTTTTACTGTTTAATGACAAGTTGTTCCATCTTTTAATAACCTTCAGTTAAATTTATACCATAAGATTTAACATGCGCTAAACTTATCTGGAATTTATCAGAAGGTGGGGCAATCAAACCTAAATTAAAAAAAGAATTATGTTTTTAATAGAGCAGTTTCGTAATCTAAAGTTTTTATTTCATCTTTTCCGAACCTTAATATTTTAAATATATGAATATCATGTATAGAAAAATCAGCTGAGCAATTCTATGTCAAATCATCCGAAGAATTTCAGCTATTGTTAGTAATTTTGATGAAAATTTTAGAATTTGTTCCCTCAGGTGTTGAAAGAAAAAATCACCAAATAATTATTGAAAAAATCAAAAAACTTGGAAGATATTCAAAATTAAAAATGTTGGTCCTGTTTTTCTTAACTTTTCATAGCATTGGTGATTTTAGCGATATTAAGGTCTACCTTTTGTAAATTATTCGTAATAGGACGCAGCTTTGAAAATATATTTTAGGAAAAAAAAATTTCAAAAACTTCTTTGATTTTTCAAAAACTAATTATGAATCTTAATATCTGAAAAAAAAAACACTTTTTATTTTCTTCATTTTTTTATGTAGATGGCTTCCAATGTCCTCTAGAAGCCCTGTAAATATCAAAATGGGATCTCCCTTAGTTTTCGAGAAATAATTAAAAACGTACGCCAAAACCACGAAGGAATAGTGAATAGACTATTCCTTCCTGGCCAAAAGGACATTGTAAGCTACCTATATATAAAAAATGAAGAAAATGAAGTGTTTTTTTTTTAGAAATTCAGTTTCAAAATTAGTTTTTGAAAAATCCAAGAAGTTTTTGAAATTTTTCTCTTTAGAAAATATTTTCCAAAACTGCATCCTATTACGAATAATTTATTAAAAAATTGACCTTAATATCACTAAAATCACCAAAGTTATGAAAGTTTAAGAAAAAAAGGACAAAAATGTTCAATTCTGAATATCTCCTAAGCTTTTTTATTACAAAAAAAATTATTTTTAGGTTTTTCTTTCAACACCGAAGAGAACGGATTCTAGAATTTTTATAAAAATGACTAACAATAGCTGAAATTCTTCAGATGATTTGACATGGAATTGCTCAGCTTCAAAAAGGTAACGATGAATTGTTGCATAGATATATTTCATTTCTTAAATTTTATATCAGAAAATGTATATCATATTTTATTACAATTGGAATATTTGTTAATTTTAATGTGGTTTTTAACATTCATATTTAATAAAAGAATTTAAATTATAAGATAGAATATTACTGGTTACAATGTGTATTGTCGATCCAGCAATTCTTTTGATCTAATTCTAAACGATTTAATTTCATCCAAAACAAAATTTAATTTTCAATGCAAAGAACATGCAAATGAAGCTGTGGAGGTATTAGCATATATACTTCAATTTTATTTACAAATAAGGATGAGACAATTTGTAACACAGGAAATGGCTGAAATTAAAAAAATTAGCGTCTTGAAGAAAAAAGCAGTCAAGCTTTGCGACACTTAACTAGACTTCAAATTAATACATGGAACTGGAATTCAAATTAATACATGTTAAATTAATAATGAATATGTTTTGTTATATTTTCAAATTTTTAATAAAGTATATATAATTCTCCCTTTATATGCGTTCTTATGGCGAACACAGGGCTTAAAAATTTTTTACATTCTCATTCTAATGAGAAGGTATTGGTTTTATGTAAAATTTGACATAGTCGGTTTTCATCAAATCTCCACGTTTTGAGACCCCCTGAGCCAGAAAAAACGGTTTTTACCAAGGTGTCTGTCTGTCTGTAGTCTGTCTGTCTGTCTGTCTGTCAGTCTGTCTGTCTGTCTGTCTGTAGCCACGATAACTTTCGAAAAAATGATCAGATTTGATTGAGCTTTGGCACACTTTTTTATGGCCGAAAAATAGAGAACGAGTTCGTTAACCAGCTATTTTGGATGAAAATTCAAAAAGTGAGCACATTTTGAAAATTTTTGAGACCACTTTTTTTGAAGATTTAAAAATTCTATGTATGGTTATTAGTAGTACTCAAAATGACGAACAAAATATTCTAAGGACTTTTCGTGATAAAACAAAAATTACTGGAGTTATAGCATTTTCAAAATTCCAAAAAACAAACGAAAATGTACATTTTAAGCCGAAAAACGCACGATATGAAAAAAAGTCAAGAGGAGAAAAACGTTGCTTTTTGAACGCCCTATAATATTTTCATAACAACTTTTTGAATTTTTTGAAAAATAAAAAATTCAAATTTTGATCGCACAAAAAAATAATCAAAAATTCCATTTTTCTGTGAAACTATGCAAGATACGAGAAAAGATCATTCCACCAAAATTGTGCACCCAAAAAAGATCTACAAATTTCTTATCATTCACTTTTTGATATGACGCGTAGTTTTTGTTTTATTCGTAAAAAACAGCATTGAAAATAGAAAAATCAAATGCACAGAACCGGGCGTGGAACGCAAGGTTCAAATGATTTTCAAATCAAATATCGAGCGCGAAGCGCGAGTGTCTGGATGAGAATGTGTTCCTTAAGGTCGATAGAACCTTGAGTAAATGAAGTTCCTTTTCAGTCTAAAATAAAAACAAATTTAACAATCACTTAATATGTAGAGGTTTTGATAATTTTATAATATTTGCAAACAAACTTTTTCTTTTCATCGAAGTCGAACGCGAAGTTGAAAAATCTAGAGCAACCGAGCGTAAAGCGCGATGTAGATACGCCCGAGCGCGTAGCGCGAGGTGAATACATAATCGAGCGCGAAGCGCGAGATCCAACAGTTGCGCGCCCTAGGCGCGCTCAAACTTGCGAGCGAAGCGCGCGATGAGAATGTGCCCGCAAAGCGGGCAGATTTTTTTTATTTCATTCGTATGAAGCTGAAAAAAATAAAATGGAAAATATTTCTGTTTAGAAGCTTAAGCTTTTTTTTCTTTTTTTTTTTTAGATATTTTTAGTTTTATGGGGATAACATAACAAATATTTTGTTCAGTGTATCAAGAAATTCTTACTGTATATCCACTGTATACATTTTACGTAATTTCATGTGTTCTTTTTCTATTTTATATTAATTGATTAATGGAAAAGGTGTATTTTATGTTCTAGAATCAGTTTAGAAAATTTATTTCGCCTCATATTGTTCAAAAACTTAATTATTTTTAATTTTTAAATATTTGTCTATTAGTATAATGCATTTTTAAAGCGTGCCGCGTGCAGCGCCGCTCTGGTGAGGAAATCTCGCACATACAAACTATAATCACTAAGGAACCGCCATTTTTTTTTAGTCGGATAGGGCTGGTGGCAACCCTAGCCGACATAAACATTGACGTATGTCCGATGTCGTACCTGAATGCGCGCGCATCGTACTGCCAACTGTCTTGAATTTTTGTGAAGTTCACGTTTCGATAGATATAAATGTTTTTTTTTTTAAAGGTCTTTTTTCCTCTAGTTATATAATTGTCTCTAATGAGCCGATTAAAGCGTCGTTTGGAAACATATTTTGAGGCCTTTCTATGCAATTCTTTTTCATATATTGAGCTTTTCGAATATATTTTTTCAAAATAACTGATTTTTGGTTGCATAATGTTTCTGAGTCTTTTTGTTCAGGAATGACAGGAATAGAATTTTTGCACAGATTGACTTGACGATATTGTGTTTCTAATTTTCGTCTTAAAAAATGTTGTTTTTTTTCAAATAAATGTTTTTTAAAAATAGATTTGTAATATCTCTAATAATTGACATTCACATAACCTTACTTTGACATGAAAATCATAACAGGCAGCCATTTTGCTCATTCTGAATCGTGAGAAAAGCGGAACGTGAACGACACAAACATTTAAGACAGTTGGCAATACGATTCGCGCGCATGCAGGTACGACGTACGTCGATCACGTCGGACCTACGTTTAGTGTTTAAGTCGGCAGTAAATTGGCTATTCTGGACTCACCTTCAAGAAAAATAGTATACGCCACACGGGTGAAACGTGGGAATGCAAACTCGCGTGATTTGGTTGCACTTGGTCGCAGGAATCGTAGCATTGCGTCATCTCTGCCCCTATACGCGTAATCTACTATGTAGGGTCATCCACAAAAATTTTGTTTGCCTTATAGTTGAGTTTTTTATAAACTTTTACTCTCAAAGAATTAAAATGTAAAATTAAAACTTAATTTAGTTTATTTAATAATTTATAATAATTTATTAAAAAGTTATAAAATATCCACCGTAAATGTCGATTTATAAAAGAAAACATGTGGCGCCCTCACGGATCAAAACACGTGGTGTGACGTCACGCGCCGTCAAAACCGAAGAAAATACATAGTGAGATCAATAAAAACAAACGAAATAATTAATAATCAACGTTTTTTGGCAAAAAGGGTTTATTTTTATGAAGTATCAATATGCCTGGATACGTTAAAGCCAGTTCGGATAATTTGCCAAAAGTGAGTACACTTATGATAAGTGATTTCTGTGCGAAGTGCTCCAGTTTCAATGTTGCTGAGCCTCGAGGAGTGAAAGCGAAAAAGTATTCAAACCGTTTTGAATATTCAAACCGGTGTATTCTATTGAATTTAAAGTTATTTATTTGATCAAGATTATAATATTGTATTTATTTTAGTTTAAATAAAAGGAATAGAAAGGAAACGAAATAATCGACTATAGATGTTGACATAAAGCGAGCTTTAACCTCAACATTCAATACTTTGATTTTGCACTCGATAAAATATAAGAATTAAATATATATTCGCTCTTTAGCGGAAACTCTTTTTTTTAAATAGCAACATGATTCTAAAGTTAAAAAATATATAATTTTATAATACTTGTTGCGCAAATAAACAATTTGATTTTAAGGTTAAAGTGCACATACGTCCCGGCATCCCATATATATAACACTGTTGTAAAGTATGGGTTTTATGTTATCAAAAACGCATATTTGATAGTTTTCTATTTTAAATAAAAATATGTTCTTACGTTGAAATGATCTTCGCAACAATATACTGTTGACGTTAAAGATGTGGTTATTAGAGCACATGTCACGACGAACAATTTTGTACCATTTTTTTCGTTCCTCACTTTTGGGTATAGATATGAATAATTTTCCTGAATTTTTGACAAACGTGTTCTTGCATGGAGGCACAAAACACCAATGGTAGTGCTGATTTTTTTTGTTTTCATTTTTATGAAAAAAGCGTGAATCGCCCGGCTTATTTACAAGCATTTGGCGGCTAGCTACCTCACAATAAGATGGCGGAATGGGCGCGACAGAAATAGGAATTTTAAATGTGTACACATTTTTCTTTTTCAAATATAAATTCGAAAAAAATTTTTTGTTACACTATGCTGGTATTATTAGTGATTTTAGAGCATATACTTTAATATGCAAAAATACAAAAAAAATTAGTGGATGACCCTATTACAGAAATTATGCGCTTACAGCATATTGTTAAATTTATTCATAGACTTACAATCCTGCATATTTTTCTAGTTTATTTCCATGATTTAATATGTCTTGAATTATATAGTGAGTTTTTTTTTAAGGAAGAGCTTTTTTAATTAACAATTAAATCTAAATTTAAGTCAATACTGAATTTGAAATTTTATATACCTACATTAAAATTTTAATTTTAAACAAAACACAGAATAGAAACCAATTAGGAATGAACTATGATTTATCAAGATTTATATTTAACTATAAATAAACTGAAAATTAAAGAAAAATTTTTTAACTGAGTTTGCCTTTTCAAGGAGCAAAATTTTGCAGTTCAATAAATTATTTCTGAACAGTAGCAGCTTCTATTGATGTCGTTTCTTCCCTTAAAATTTTGTTTTACTGCCAGTTAATTTTGCGATCGAAAAAATCAAGAAAAAAGTTTATAAATATTTTTATCCAAACTACGTAAAGTCTTTTTCTTGACTTTCTTTGGTGTCGAAAATTAACTTGGAGTATAAAATGATTTTCGGACAAGAAACGAAATTAATAGGAGTTTTAATGGTTTGGAAATCATTTTTGAACTCCAAAATTTTTCTCCATGAGAAGTAATCCTTATACCATTGGAAAATCCTAAATCCTCACATATTTTTCAGTTATGAAAACGCAAATAAAAAAACAACATTTTCTTGACTATTTTATTCTTTATTTGCTTGTTAAATTTAATTATAATATTGTTAAATATTGGATATAAAAGAAAATATGAAATAAACCTAATCAATATGATTTCGAATACTACTAATCAATGTTTGTTTTGAATTTTCACGCCTTTGATGCCTGTCAAAAACAAGATATCTGTTAAAGGCAATTGAATAGAATTTTCAGGGAGCAAGAGGTTATAACTGGGTTTTGCCACATACTTTATTTTGAGTGATGAGGAAACATTTATTTAGTGTTCATCATTTATCGAGTAATTTTTGTTCGTTAAATTATACTCTTAAGAATTATTATATTGTATACTTTTTATTCAGCAAGGTTCATATTGTTGAAATTAACCGGCAGTAATATGACGGCTACCGTGCCCCATGGTATGGGGCATGCTGGCCGCAATGCATAACCCACGAATTAATTAAATGTCAAATAATGACGTTGTTAAAAAACTGTTTTGAGTAATTACATATGTTACCTGATAATGTAAGCCTCACACTAAAAAATATAGACATCAAAATCACATTTTAATTATAATTTATAGGCGGTTTATTCAAATCGCGGCGACATACCCCACTCTCCCCTACATTTAAAAATAAGAAGCATTTTGTCAATTATAATGTTATTGTAAAATTCGACCAAGAAGGATAATAGTTACATTGGATTTTTAATTATAAATAATATAAGGTATAGTTGCCCCAGTAAACGTGATGGTGTCAATAATTGGCCAATTTTAATATAACTCGAAATAGATGGTAAGAATAGTATATTGCAGTCTTCATCATATCGATAATCTAAAATTCGACTTGAGAATTTTCGATTGAGGTATGATGAAAAATATGTTTCAAAGTAATAGGTACTGACAAAAGCCATTGAGTTTTAGAATTTTGAAGTTAAAAAAAATATAATTGATTGAAAATATAAATAAAATGTAAGTGTATTGACGTCAAGATTACTACATGACATTTATAGTTAAACAAACCTCGTTACGAGGTAATGATGCATACGAGTCGTATGTATCATCATGTCTACAAAAAACCAGAGGTTTTAATTTTTCTACAATAAAAATGTATTGTCGTTCAGAATCAATTAAAATGTAATAATTTACTACTAGGAGAGTCCCAGGTTTCCAGCAAGTCTCGTAAAAGAACACTTTCATTTCTCTTGGACATTCCGAGTAAACAGGCTGATGTATTCGATCACCATTTTTAATGACTAAAACTGTAGCCGATTTCACAAGAAGAACCAGATAATCAGTTTCGCGACGAATTATCAAACGTTTCATTCCAAGTCTTGAGCTTTTTGGGCAAAACGTATATGTGCTCTTTCTGATTTTGCAACAAAAAAAAGGTTATTTAAACAATTTCTATTGTATAATGTACTTGAGGTTTTTTCTGGAATGAAATCCAAGCTAAGAAATACGTAAAGTCACTTGCAGAGTGTTTCGCTGTAAACCCAGGTGGAAATACACCACTGGCGTAGTGCTGGCCGAGTACAGATTGCCGGAGTCCCAGTTCAGGTCATCCGTACTGGGCATATGTACTGGGCCAGTACTGGCTGGTAATGATGCGCAGTACTGGCGTGCGTTACTGGCACGGTACTGCACATCAGTACTGGTTCTGTACTGGCAAACCGCTGGCGTACGAAAATGCCGGAGTTAATTTTAAAAATGATGAAAAAGCATTCAATTTTGTTTTATCATTCGACTGCATATCGTCCGAATATTATTTATAATTACAAAAGTGTAAATTCCACACTTTTCGTTTAATTTTAATACCGAATATTGCTATACTGTAAATATATAACAAAAAAGGTCTTTGAAAAATAAATAATAATTGATTGCGAGTATTTTGTCTATAAATGTTAACAGTCCTGCTTAGAATGAATACATATATTACATTTTTAAACATTATATTGCAAATAAAATTTCTAGCGCTACGGGGTTTCGAACCTACATCTAAACCTGAATCTATCGCTTAGCAGTCGATAGTCTTAACCATTATAATACTCTATACATACAGAATTAAAAGTCAATGAAAAAACCATGGAGAATAGACATAAGGAGACCAAAGTAATGTAACGAAAAATGAGCATACTTTTTCTCGAAGTACACACGCCTAAACTTCCCGTGCGTTGCGCTGCTATGAACATATGTACAAAAAATATGGCTGCAATGCAAGGAAATATTTGTACATATATTCATACTAGCGCCACGCACAGAAAGTTCAGGCGCGTGTACTTCGCGAAAAAACATGCTCATTTTTCATGAAGTCAATGTACAGGACTTTGGTCTCCTTATGTCTATTCTCAATGGAAAAAACCATCCTCATAAGCCACAGCTTAAAAAAAGTTAAAACAACAATTTGTTAACTCTTTTTTCTCATTAATTTTTCTATTAGTTAAGACTTGTATCGACGGAACTTAGAAATTGTATCATCCACTGCGACAATGTTTTTAATAACAAATTTTTTTAATCTTTCGTGTAACGTTTTGCTTTTTAGGTGTTTTATACGGAAAAAAGTAGATAGTTAGATTCACTTTGATGTATTGTTAACTTGAAGTTTACTTGTTCGCATTGCACAAGAAACAATTCAAATAGTTTTTGATACTGAATGAGATAGTGATCTCAAAATGTACAAAGTCTAAAGTCAGCATTACTACTTCAAATTGTAAAAAGAAAGATTACTAGAACAAGTAGCTTCAATAAATATTTGAAATAGTACAGTTGAACATGTAAACTGTATGAATAACTAATTTTCATAGTAAGCAAAGAATTGTGAGTTTGACTTTTGCAAGTGAGTTCGATCTGCTTTTTCGCATTGCAATAAGCACTGCGCGAGATTGTTAGCCTTACTATTTGAAATTGTAAGTGAGTTTAGTGGCACAACTAGAAACGTGTAGGCCCCCTCCGCAACATTTTTTAGGCGGTCCGTTTCAAATTAAAAAAGAAGGACGAATTATAACTTGCTTATCAGTAAAACAACAGATTTTCGCTTTTCAATCTATAAGACAGACCGCGCACGGACATTTTACAAAATTAAATAAATTATCGGAAACTATTTTATAATGTTTTCTCTTTTATCATAATATCAGTTGAGATAATTATTATAAATGAACATAGTGAATAACTCAACTTTATACTTCAATACTGTTTTTTTGTTTTGTAAAAAATTTTCAGAATTTAAAAATATTCTGAAGAATTATATATGAAAAGGATATTTTTTTTTTTACATTATTTCTACTATGGAATTTTCTGCTTATGATATTTTTAATTTCTTATAACACTAAAATTGATTAGGATCGTACTTGATTAAGCCACCTAAGTTCAAATATTATATTATTTGGAAGAATTTTTTTTTAGTAGAATAATACATTGTTTTCGACATATCATTTTTTGAACCAATAATGAAAAAATAATTTGTAATCAAATTTGAGTTCAAATTAATTTCTAATTTTAACGTAGTAATAATTTTTTCAACCTTTTCACATTGATATTTGTAAAAATTACTACCATTTCATGAAAAAAAAAATATTTTCTAATTTTTTTTCAGATTTTCAACAACAATAAAATCTACCATACTACTATGATATCGCGATCTTTGATATTACATGGATCACAGCATAAAAGTAGCTCAAAAAAGGGGAAATAGGGTGGTTTTCGCACGAAAAAGGGGAAAGTAGGGGAAAGATTAAACATTTACTTTCATATGTCGAAAAGAACAAACAACCTTTTCGTAAGAAATGTTACATTTTTAAATAACTTTTAATGATTTTTCAATGATTTCTGCCATTAAAGATTTATTTAAAAAAAATGGATATACTTAGATCGTTGGAAACCCATCGAGAGTGAAATAAAAAAGTCCAGGAACAAATAAAATTAATTAAATACACAATTTTGATATGTTTGACATCGTTCTCATAAATATTTCTTTCCAAGATTTGTCATTTCATCCTTACTATAATTAATACTTTAAATCTAAATTTAAAACAATTGAAATCAGTTAATATCTTCTGTTCTCTTTCTTAAATTTACAATTAAACAATTTTTTTTGATAAAAAAAAATTTGCCTAATTGAAAACTTTTGGAAAATATACAAAAACATGTTTTTTGGATTGATTCGAACCTGAAATTGAGTCACCTTGAACCAAAGAAACATGTTATTATTTTGTATCCATGGGAAACATTTTTTTCGTTGTGTTTATAACGTTCGAAAATCGCAAAAAAAGATATGAAATCCCAAAAATCCTAAATCACGACAAACATTTTTTACCGAAAAAGAAAAAAATGTTTCTTTGGTTCAAGCTGAATAAATTTCAGTTTCGACATATTCAACTTTTTTTTAAATGTGTGCATATGACTCAATCAAAAAAAAAAAAAAAAAACATGTTTTTGCATATTTTCAAAAAAATTGTAACTGAGCAAGAAATTTATTTTTAACTTTCGCAATTTTAAATTTGCAATGAGTAAGATAATTTTTGAACAAAATAGTTGAATTTTTAAATTAAGAACAACATTTTTCAAACAAAAATGGAATAGTTATATTTTCGTTTCAAAAAATTAATTTTCAGTTGAAAAAACTGAATTTTCTCCCAAATTGTTGAATTTTCTACAATGCAGTTGATTTTTCAACACGAAAATATGAATTAATAATTAAGAAGTTAATTTTCAACCAAACATTACAATTGTTAGTTAAAAAACCTACTTTTTAACAAACAAGAAAAAACTTTAACTAAAATGATGAATTTTTAACTAAGAAATGAATTTTTAACAAAGTTGTTCAAAAATCACCAAACTATTGAATTTTCCAGAGAAAATTCAAATTTTCTACAAAACAGTTGAATCTTTAACCCAAAAACACGAATTTTCAACAAGAGTTGAGTTTTCAACCAAAAAAGATTTTTTAGCCAATGAAGAAAAAAAATTGTATTCAAAATGTCGAATTTTAAAGCAAGAAGATGATTTTTCTACAAAAAAAGGACGAATTCTTAACAGATTACATAAATTTTTAACCAAATATTTGAATTTTCAAAATAAAAAAGATCAACTTTGAACCAAAAATGGAATTGCTACATTTTCATTTCAAGAAACTAATTTTCAAATGAAAAAACCAATTTTCTACCTATTTATTGAATTTTCGTGCCAAGAAAAGTACTTTCTATAATACACTCGAATTTTTAACTTAAAAATATAAGCTTTCAATACAAAAAAAAATTTTCAATCAAAAATTGCCATTTTCAGTTTGAAAAAGTGCATTTTTAACAAAGTAGTTTGATTTTCAACCAAAAAGACAGCTTTTCAACAAAATAAATATATTTTCAACCAAATAGTTACATTTTTAACCAACTTTATGCCAAAAAATATAACTTTTGAACGAAATTTGAACATGCAACCAAATAGTTGAATTTCCAACTAAAAAAGATCAATTTTCAAACAAAAATGGAATAGTTCAATTGTGAGTTTAAAAAAATTAATTTTCAACAAAAAAAAGTTTCAACAATAGTTAAATTTTCAAGTAAAA